>PVLA01005295.1:0-150689 GCA_004027455.1 Hydrochoerus hydrochaeris | reverse complement strand
CCATCAAGAAATCAACTGATAACAAATGTTGGTGAGGCTGCAGGGAAAAAGGAACACTGCTCCACTGTTGGTGGGAATGTAGACTGGTGCAACCATTATGGAAATCCATATGGAGAATTCTCAGAAGACTAGGATTGGAAGCCCCATTCAATCCAGCTATCCCCCTCCTGGGTATTTTCCCCAAAGAACTGAAAAGTTCTTATCACAGTGATATGTGTGCACCCATGTTCATAGCTGCACAATTTGTGATAGCTAAATCCTGGAAACAACCAAGATGCCCATCAACTGCAGAGTGGATGAAAAAGATGTGGCATTTTTAATACAGTGGAATATTACTCAGCTATAAAAAAGGATGACCTTGAGGCGTTCATAGGCAAATAGAGACAATTTGAGACTATCCTCATTAGTGAAGTAAGAATCATATTTATAAATATCAGATTGTGTCTCCAGTGTTAAAAAGTAAATAAGAACTACAAGAGTAATAAAACCAAAATGTGTAATTGCTATTGTAAAAAAAAAAAGAGGAAAAGAAAGTGCTCTAAGGGATATAACTACATGTATGTTTGAGTGTGTAAAATAGATGACCATATTCCTGAATCTTTGTTGGATCTTTGAGCAGAACTGTTTGTAGTCTGACTGATTGAATATTTACTATGTACCTTTTAACTTTGTAACTTGAACAACTACATCCAGGATGACAGTACATAATATATAAATTACTGATTTCTTAGTGGGGCTTTTTCTCATTCTCCTTTTTCTTTCTTTCTTTTAGAATTCTGTACTGTTGCTACCCTTTTTTCTGTTTAAATAAAATTTTAAAAATGTATAATTGCTATTGTAAAAAAAGGAAATAGGAAGTGCTATAAAAGATATAGCTGCATGTATGTATTTTCAGGTGTGTGGGATTGATGACCATATTTCTAGGTTCTTGTGGACTTGTTGAACAAATCTGTTTGCACTCTCACTGCTTTAGTGTGCACTTTGTGTGCTTTAATCCTGTAACCTGAATAACTATTTCTAAAAGAACAATATGTAATGTATCAACTAGTGATTTCTTACTGTTTATCTTCTTTTCTTGAAATTCTGTAATATTTCTACTTTTTTCCTGTTTTTTTCTCTTTAAATAAAAAACCTAGATTTTTGAGAGATTATACCAGTTTTTAAAAATAGTTATAAATGAGAAAAATATAATTTAAGAAATTCATATATAAATAAAATCATTAATACATTTATTATCTGCCATTTTAAAAAATCTAAGTAAAACCATGAGGTGCTATGTTTTATTATGTTCTGCTTGGGGTTTGTTTGTTAGTCTGTTTGTTTTGTTTTGTTGTCTTTTAGATGCACGGTTTTGCTATGCAGTTCAGGCTGGCCTTCAACTTACTTTGTATCCCAGACTGGCCTCAAACTCCCAGCAATCCTCCTGCTTCAGCCTTCTGGGTGCTAGGATTACAGGTATACACCCCACATCTTGCTTTTTATGCTTGTTTTGTTGGTTCGTTGAGATCACTTGAGTGTTTTCATGAAGTGGAACAAACTACAAAAATCACAAGTTTGTACAAACAGGGAGTATCATTAACTACAAATGTAACCCATACCAATATTTAAGCTCTTTGAACCTCAGCATCACCATGGTGACATGAAATATAGTTTTAATGTCATTCTTCATACTAACCACAGTGAGCATTAGGATTATTATCAGAAATTTATTAATTTTATAACTAATTTTTCTCTGAATATTTTAAAGATAAAGAAAGAAAGTAGTGATATCTTCACATGTATGCTGAAGGAAAGTTCAGGAGGCTACATTAATGGAACACACAAGTTTAACATCATAGAAGAAGCAAGTTAGGATCCACCCCACACCTGCGTCCTAGCCACCCCCCACACCATTATCCTGAGCGAACCTCATCTTGCCCTGTGAGCACCACATCAACAGGGTCTCAATGGTGGCCTAGACAAAAAGCAGGGATGCTTCCACATTCCCGCCAGCCCACAAGGCAGGGCAAGAAGGGCCTCTGACAGACCCGATGTCAGAGGACTCCAACAAAGAATGCATTTGGACACAGCTGAGGAAAGACTCTCTGAGCTTGGGGATATATCAACGGAAACCTCCAAAACAGAAAAATGCAGATTGGAAAAATGTATCTAAGGATATAATATCGCTACAAGATGTATAATGTGTGTGTAATGAAAGTACAAATATAGAGAAAAATGGAAGAAAACAGGAGATGTACTTAAAACAATAATAACTGAGAATTTTTCCAAATTAGTGACAGATACCAAATCACAAGTCCTGGAAGTTCATAGAACAATCTGCAGGGGGGGGGAAAATGATACAAGGAAAAACTAATCATTTTTATAGTGTCCATTCTAAAAGGGATAAGCTGATACTGCACTATGGTTTTTATTTTTTTCACCTGATATTTAATAATTTTGAACAATTTTTCACATACTTACTAACCATTTGTATGTCTTCTTTTGAAAAAAATGTCAATATAATATTTATGGAAAACTATATAGAAATTCTCCTAAAAAATAAATATATAACTATCACATGATCGAGCAATTCCACTATTGGGTATATATCCAAAAAGAATAAAATCAACATATCAAAGAGATATCTACATTCCCATATTTATAGCAGCATTGTCAACAACACTCAATAATGGAATCAATTTAAATGTCCATTAAATATTGTGTATTATTGTATGTAACAATGTAAAATATATTTCAAAGTAACTGGACAAGTCTAACCTAAGCTTTTCTAACATAGAGAAGTGATAAATTTTTTAGGAAATGGAAATGTTAATTATCCTTATTTGAATATTATACATGGTATATGCATATCAAATTATTTTACTATACCCCATAAATATGTACAAATATGTGTCAGTAAAAAGATCACATTATCTTAGTGGTTAGGACAGTAAAAAGATCACATTATCTTAGTGGCTAGGACTTCAACATACAGATTTTGAGAGGTCATAAACATTTAGATCATAAAAGTATGTCACCAGAGAAATGCAAATTAAAATAATAATAAGATAAAACCATATACCTAATAGAATGGTCAAAATCCTTAACAATAACAGCAAATACTGATGAGGGCATAAAGCAACAGAAGCTCGCTAATCCATGCTGTGAATATAAACTGATAGACCTATTATGGAAGAAAATTTGACAGTTTTCCACAAACTTAAACATACTCTTAACCATATAATCCAGTAATTAGGCTCCTTGGTTGTAGTCAAGGCTTGCAAGGGGATAGATTTAATACAGGCCCTATAATTTATAAGATTATTTTATAATATTCACCCAAAAAGATACATGAAGAAGAGTATAAAAGATCTGTCTACACACTAGAGACCCAAAGAATCCATCTGAGGGCCTGGGTCCCACAGCAATGTCCTGCATGAGTCCAGTTGAAGACCTAGAGTCCATGACAATGTCCTCCACAAGTCCAGGTGTAAGCCTAGAACCCATGACAAAGTCTCATGCAAGTCTGTACGCAGAATTTGCACTGGGAAGACTCAAAGGCCAGTGGTGGAAGCTAGGAAGTCTGCACAAGCAGCATGAAGGATCTGTGCACAGGTTGAGGAATCTGCGCAGGAGCCAGGAAATAACGCTCAAGATAAGGACCAGAGCTCCCCTGAAGTGTACTGCAGCCAACCTCAGCGACAGCGAGAACCCAAGCTCCTCCGACAGTGAAAACAGCTGAGTTCATATCAGGAAACTAGCAAGACAAGCTTCTCCAGGAGAATCAACAACATTCTGTTTTTCCCTCCAGTTCTCCTTTCAGTGCTGTTGGCAACAATCCAATTCCACACCCAGAACCACACTGCCTCAGTTTAGCTGGGTGTTACAAATTGCCCATTAGTTAATCCACCTCATTAGTGTTTACCAAAAAGAGTTGAAAACTTACATCCTTACTGTTGGCCCACTGCGGAATCCCAAGGGAGATTTTCAAGGGTGAGGTCTCCAGGCTTAAGAACACACGTGTTCCAGACATCAGCAGCAACAGGCAGCATGGATCAGAGCAGAGCACAAGAGCAAAAGAGCACAAGAGCTCAAGAGTGGCCTGTGTCTTCATCATGTCATTTTTATACAGGCTGTTATGTCATATTTACATTCTCACATAGTGCCATAGCCATGACATGCACGTTTAACTGTGCTCAGTCATGATTTCATAACTGCATCTCACTGTGAACCTGTGCTGGACAAGCAGGATCGTGTTCTCAGGTGCCCTTAGATTTCACTAAGCTTTGAAGCAGTCGGAGTGATTCCCCACACATATAAAAACCCTTTTTTAGATATTTGTAGCAACTTTATTCATAATTTCCAAAACATGGAAAATGGCCTTCAGTGGATAAACAGTTGAATATTATTTATTACTAAAAAGAAATGAACTACAAAGAATGAAAAGACAGAGAAATTTGGCACATACTATTTCAAAGAAAAAGACAATCATAAAAGGCTACATATTCTGTGATTCTAATTCTGGAAAAGGGAAAAAATATGGAAATGTTTTTTTAAAAAGGTCAGGAGCAGCAGCCAAACACCATAGCACATACCTATAATCCTGGCATTTTGGAGGCCAAAAGAGACTTCAAGTTTGAGGCCAGCCTGGACTACAGAGCAATATTTTGCCAGTTAGTCTCGATGGTCAACGTGACTAAATTAAGAGACTCCTGGAAATGTACATGTATCATGAGGATGCTATTTGTATCAGTAGATTCACTGATGTTCATAGCTAAGTGAGCTACTAGGAGCTGAAGTCCAGTAGAAAGAGGTGATCACAGAGGGTGCACCAGGGAAAATATATCCCTGGCTAGTGCTCTTACCCTGTGCTCTGCTTCCCAGCCACCAGAAAGGTCAAAATTTTGCTCCAATATGTTCTTATGCCATTTTGTTCCTGTCTTGGAGCCAGCTGGCCACAGACTAAAGACTGAAATCTCTAAAACTATGAGTCAAATAAATGCTTCCTTGTTTAAATTGTATATTCAGGGATTTTGTCCCAGCAAGGTGAAAGCTAGTCAATAAAAATTCATCTAAAAAAATAAGTGGTTACTAGGAGGTAGAGGTAGGGTAGTGTATAGGTGAAGCAATTTCATGATGCCATAATGATCGATGTGTGCCATCAGATATTTGTTCAAGCCCACAGAACATACAACACCAAGAGGAGCCCCTAATTTAAACTGTGTACATTAGGTAATTATGATGTGACTGGGTAGGATCATCAGGTGTAACAAATATACCCTTTTGGGTGAGATATTAATTATGGGGTTTATCAGTACACATGTCAAGAAAAAGAGAAATCTCTGTGCATTCCTCCTAATTTTGCTGTGAACATGAAGCTAATTTAAGACAGTAAAGTTATAAAAAATTTAAGCTAAATAAACATACATGAAAGTGCAGCTCAAATGTTGTCTAGCAATTTCATCACAATTATTATTTTTAAATTTCAAATATACAATTATTACTCCACAGCTGTATTGACATTGTCTTTTTTTCAGAAAATATTTAGATTTAGATGGTCTTAACCCTAATATTCTCGCTCCTTTTTTTTTTGCTCATTTATCCAATTTCTAACACCAAGTCTTTGCATATCACCCCAAATATCCACTTTCTTGCTATTTCACCAACAAATACACTGCCACACTTGCATGTTAATGTACTCATGTTACTATGTTCCCCTATTCTAGGCTTCAAAAGAGACACACTGCCTTAACTCATCTTTTTTTTTCCTAATTTTTTGGCAATTCCTCTTCTCTAGTTTCGATGGATGAGTGGGAGCCCCATGATGGAGTGGAAAGATTCTGCGAGAACCACATGGTGAACCTTTCAGATCCTGCTCCTGTCCTTCCTAACTGGGTAGCAGTGTTTTAATCTCTCTCTATTTTAATATTCCACCAGAAGGGAGAAATATTATATTCAGGCAGTTGAGAGAAATTTAAAATATTCAAATGTAAAAATGACTATGCAATGTTTTCTGTCAGTTTTATTTTTTTATTAGTATGTGTTTGCAGTACATAATGATTATATTCCTCGGGAAGTTGATATATGTAAATATCACACCTTAATTTGTTTTTATTCTTTTGCCCTCCCCATTCCCTTTCCCCCAACTCTTTGTTCCCTTCCCTTTAGCAAAAGATCTATCATCCTGTTTCCTTTTTTCTTTTATTGCATTTTTTAAAATTTATTTACATTTTAGGTTTCTCATATAAGAGAAACCATCTAATATTTTAGCTTATGTGCCTGATTTATTTCACTTAACTTTATGGTCTCAAGGTGCATTCATCTCCTTACAAATGACTTGTCATGGCAAGGTGACACTCTATTATATATAATTACCATATTTGCTTTATTCATTCATTTGTTAATGGGCATATAGGCCACTTCCAAGATTTAGCTATTATGAGATACATTGCTATAAACATAGCTATGTATAGATCACTGTAATACACTGCTTTCCATTCTTTAGAGAAGATACTGAGAAAGAGACTAGTTCAGTTGAATGGAATTTCTTGTTCTAGTTTTTTGAAGAATCTCCATACTGATTTTTATAATGGTTGTATTAGTCTACATTCTCACCAGTAATGTAGAAATATTCATTTTTCCCTGAAGCTTTGTCACCATTTGTTATTATTTGATTTTGTGTTGATAGCCATTCTTTCTGGAGTAGGATAGAATCTCTGTGTTGTTTTAATTTGCCTTTTTCTAATGGCCAGAAATGCTGAACATTTTTTCTTATATTTACCGGCCATTTGTACCTCTTCATCTGAGAATATCTGTTCATTTCAATTGTCTATTTTCTGATTGTGCCTTTGATTTTGGCAGTCTAATTTTTTGAGTTCTCTAGGTATAACTCCTCTGTCCAAGAAATATCTGGCAAAATTTTTCCCATTCTGTTGTCTCTTCACACTGTTTGTTTCCTTTGCTGTGCAAAAGGTTTTAAATTGGATAAAACTCCATTTATTGATTCTTTGATGCTGTTTCTTATGCAATTGAGGTTCTGTTCAGAAAGTCTTGGCCTATGCATATATGACTTCAAGAATTTTACATATTTTTATCTTCCAACAGATTAAATATTTCTGTTTTAACATTTAGATCTTTGATCCATTTTTATTTTAGTTTAGTACATGGTGAGATATAAGAATCTAGATTCAATCTCCTGCATGTGGTTATGCAATGCTTTGTAAAGCAAAATGTTTTAAACTAAGACAGAGAAAGTAAATGATAGAAAGTTAAGGACTCAAGCTAAGATGTTACACACATTGCAAGAAGAAACTGGATTACAAAATAATCGATTAACTGCTTATTTGAATAAAGACAAGTCAACAGATTATGTATATAAAATATTGGTCAGAAAATCTGTATAGCATTTCACAAATTAAACTATTTTCTATATAAGACAAGACAGCAAAACTACTGAAATCTGTAAGTAACTTAAAGTATTATACATCAGGCAGTATATTCAAACATCTTTTTATAAATTTCTCTATGCATTTGATACTGATGTAATTGACATTCATAACAACAATTGGTTTCTATGTTCTTGCTCACTTTCTGTCAAAACAAAAATGAAGAGTTGCTTTTTTTCCTGTTCTTGCAACCAACATATTATTTACAAATTGATTTTTCAGTCTTTCCCAAAAAGTCCCTTAGTATTAACTGACTAAGAAAATTAACCTGAGTTTCCAGCAAAACTTGTAATGAAGTTTATTTGGATTATATGACATATATTATTAAGCCTAATGTATTTTTCAAATTACATCAGCTTACTACAAATACATTTCCTAATGTTTTTGTATGTTTCCACTGAGTTCAAAATAAAAGTTTTCCAAATTACTTTAATATTTTGAGTGAATGAGGAGAAAATGTCTTTTTCACATGTTGGTTAACTAATGTTATGTTGCATCTCTTTTGTATTCATTTCTCTAAGAATAATTTTCATGCATTATCCATTATCCATACTATTCAATATTATGACATACAAGAATGATTCCAAACAAAATTTCTCATTCTTATTTACATTTGAATTCATATTTATAATGAATGTGGAACATCATTCTATTATGTGATCACTTTCTGTGCTATAATTTTGGTTAACATCTGAAAGAAATAATCAAATTACTACAAAATGTTCTGAAAGTACTCTTTCAAAAAAGCTTAAATTTTGCCATATTCAGAAATGATTTTGAAGAGTGTACCTTGCTTCTTCCTTGTTCACAATGTTCTCCAACACTGGATCATAAGCTCCTTAGGGCACAGTCCTTGTATAATCCATCTTATAATTTTCATAGCCTGTAGAATTGAGTTTACATGAAAATTTATGTCTTCTAAAGTTTTATAACTTTATCATCTGTATTATTAACCTCCTGTAGAAACTAAGAAGATAGCCTACACAGAATAACCTTTATTACTTATGAACACCTACCTGATTTGTCTACCTCCTTCTAGTGACCAGAACACAACCCTCTTCATCACTCTCATATTAGCAGAACTATGTAAAGCCTTGCTGGAGAGAACCAACTAATTTTAGAAGTCAGTAGCTAACATAACCATAGGTCCTGACTTTCCAGATGTGGACCCTGCCAACACACATTGTCCTAGAATCCTGTTTACTTAGTAAATTCCTTTCACTCTCAAAGGTGTCATGCATTAGATGATAAATTACATGATCCTGTTCGACAGTTATGATTCAGCTGTCCCTTCTTATTCTGTACTTGTAGACCTTCAGGGTAAATTCTGAAGAATGCAACTATAGATAAAACCAATTGTTATGCAGGAAGCAAACAGAATACAGGTTGAGATATTTTCTGTTCCCTCTGACTTAACACCTGCAATTCAAAACTGAATTAAGAGATCCAGAATGTCATATTTTAATCAGAGTGCAAGTCTGAAGGTCAGAAACCAATGGCAAAGTACTAAACATGGTCCATTACCTATAACTCATTAATCCAGCCCACTCCAACCCCAACACTAGCACCCCATTTACACTATAAAACCAAGTGAACAGAAGAAAGAAATTGTAGAAACTCTTAGTTATTGGCCTAGATGGTGGTGCTGCAAACTGAGTAAAGTACAGATTACACCTCCCCCAAATGAGAAGGGAGCCTCCCAGGGACTCATTGAAAGAGATATGATGAGACTAGGATGTCATTTCCCTAAGGGTGTTCACTTATGTAGTGACTCTCTACATCTTTCACTTGTGTCTGGATAACCAGCATAAAACCAAAAGACAGAGCAGCATAAACAGAATGAAGAAATTATGCAGGCTCTAAAGTCCTTCCTCATGGATTAGCAAGGGTGTGTTTGCTCCTTCAGGATCTTGTGGATGCAACAAAAAGAAGTTGAACTTGAACTCAACCTCCCAATAAGATCCAAGAAGACTAACAGCCAGAGAAGTTGCCCTGGCTTAATTCCCTCAAGGAATGACTTCTAGTCTGCATTCTGTCTTCATTCCCTACATTTTAAATGGCTGTTCAGATATTCACTGATTCTAACAGCAGTATAATTTAACAGTGTCTGACCTATTGATTAGAATGTGGATGTTCTAGTAAAAAATGGCCTTGTCTCCTTTAAATCCATCTCTCAGGCTTGAAAACATTCCTAACAAAAAAAGGGACCCACTAAAATATTTCCAGGTAATCTAACCCTTGGCTGAAAATCTTTGCTGCCTTCATCTTCTGGATCTGCTATCTTGGGTCTTTGATGACACAAATATGAGAAAATTAAAATATTCCTTATAAAAATGTTGAGAATCCACCTCATAAAACATAGTCTAAAGCCATATTTACTGTTGTAGGAGGTATTCCTTTGATACACTATACCAGGAAGTCCATATTTCAGAAATGACTGATTTTTTAAAAAAAAATGAAACCCTTTCTCCTACTCTCACTTAATTAGCAAGTTTCCTTTTCATGCTATTAAGTCCCCAAACCAGATAAACTTGGTATTGGTTCCACCAGGCCAGAGGAGTACAATGGTAGCTAAAATCAGCCAAAATCTGGTTAAATATTAAAAGACTCTTACCTTATATTAAATATTAAAGGACCCCTACCTAGAGGTAGAGCATTTTCTGGTATCTTTGTTTCTGTCATCTTTGTCATAAGATTTTTGCAAAATAAAAATAAATTAATGATTGATTCAGTATTACAGATCCCTTAGCCTTATCAAGAAGGTAGAACACCCCAATTGTCCTGCTCCAGTTTACAAAGCCCTATTTCCATGCTTTCTTTGACTTACTATTATGATTTGTGTCTAGATGTCCCCCCAAAAGCCTCATGTGGTCATGGAGGTGGGTCTTTTAAAGATGGCAAAATCTAGAGTTTTTGATTGGTTTATTGTCTAGTTTGGGGATTAGTGGTATGAGTGTTATATCCACCCTGGAACATATAATTTACATACAATATAAGGGAGAGAAGGTGGTTTGCTTTTCCCTTTTCTCTTTTTGCACTTTTTGCTTTTGGTATTTGTTGCAGCTGCCAAAAACAATTGGCCTGCAGTCATGCCACCTTGGAGACAGCTGAGTATATATCTAAAACTTCCACAAACTATTAGTTAAATAAACTTTTTTTCTTCATTTTGGGTATCAGGTATTTTGTCTCAACAAGAAAAAAGTAGCCAAGGTAAAATTTGGTACTAGACAAGAGGTCATTCCTGTGACTATTACCTGACCAGGTGGTCAAAAGCCTTTAAACATGGCTCGTAAAAGAGTTTTTAAAGGTTCAGAGATGACAACTAAAAGAATAAAACTGAAATGCCTTAGGTTATTCTGCGTGGGAGATTCTGGTCAGTACTCAAAAGTCAAAAGGTTGATAAAAATCCTGACAGTAAAGACCAGGATCAAGAGGTTTCTGCTGTAAAAAAGACTGCCTTGGTTGTTAAGACTCCAAATGATGTGTGTCATGGCTTGGCAAAAAGTTTGTCTACATTTTGCTCATGTCCAAAAATTTTGCCTGACACTGAGATTAAGGGCAGTAGACTAATTAATTTGGCAAAAATTTTCAAGGCAGTCAAATGTTGAAACAGTGACAAGGCTATTGTTCGGGGTTTGGGGCCAGATTTATGTTACAAATCAAAACAAAAAGCGATCAACAGGATGATTTAAAATGTTGTGAGTTTGGCCAATAAATAAATAAATAAATAAATAAATAAAGTTATAGACTATAAAGATAAAGCAAAAAAAACAAAACAAAACAAAAACCCACACAAAACACCATGGTCCAAAATGGTGGCAACCATACCAGGTTCCAAAATGATGACAGCATAAAAATTTTTGTTTCTCACAATTAGATTCAGAGTGACCAACAATTAAGGCACTCAACCCCAGCCAAAAAGAAAAATATAAGCCTGACTATTGCTGGCATCAGACCTCAACATCAACTGCATGACACTGGTTTTAGACACATAAAAAATATAAAAGTTGTGAGGTTAAAAAGACTTCCACCTCAATTTTAAAAGGCCTGAGAGGCCACACACTGTGCCCCTGAGAAGACAGGGTATAAAGCTGTGAGAGTAAAGCCAAAGATTCAATAGGGAGCCCAAAAGTTTAAAACAGCCCAAAACGTGGATCATCTAAAAAAATCTACAAAGATTAAACAGAAGAGGCCCTTTACAAAAAAAAAAAAAAGCCATACAAGATACAACCACCAAAATTACCATAGGAGTAAAGTCACACAAACCATTTAGAGCTCATAATTGGCCACAAATTGCTTCAGATACTAGACATACAACTACAACACTTAATGTTTGCCCTACTGGATTTTAGACTTGCTTTGGTCCCAATATTTTGCATCTTCCTGTTTATAATTTTTAAAATAAAAATGTGTACCTTGTGCTATTAAATGTTAAAAGTGTTTAACTTTGTTTTCATTTGCACAGGGGCTTATACCTAAAAGTTTGCCTTCCATTTCAAAAGAGACTTGAGACTTAGACTTTTCAGTAATGCTAAAACTGTTAAGACATTAACAACTCTTACAGATGGACTAAATACCTTTTATATAAAAAAAAATACATGAGTCTTTGGGAGGCCAGGGGTGGAATGTTATGGTTTATGTCTAGAATTCCCACAAAAGCCCATGAAATCATGAGAGACAGGCCTTTCAAAGATGGTTTGTGATAGGTTCATTGGCTAGTGCTGGGATTGGTGGTGTCAGTGCTACACTTGCCTTGAAGCAAGTAATTTACATACAATATAAGCGAGGCTTACTCCCCCCTTTTGCCCTTTTGCTCTGGTCACTTTTGGTATTTGTCATAGCTACCATAAACAGTTGCCCCTCAGCTGCATTGCCCTACCTTGAAGCCTGCTGAATATAGACTAAAACCTCCACAAACTGTAATCTAAAGAAACCTTCTGTCCTTCATTTTGGGTATCAAGGATTTTGTCTTCACAATAAGACAAAAATAACCAAGATACCTACTAATGTTCAATTTAGTGTACAACACTGTGCCAATCTTTTTGGCTCATAGCCACCCATAATTCTCATTCTGGAAAAAAAAATTAGTAATACTTTCCTTAAGTACATTAGTCTATATTTCAAAGAAAACCATCTTTTCTTCTCAGCACCTTCACATTACACAGATACCCATAGCCTCTACTTATACTTGGCCAAGCTTTTGACTTTCAGGAAGAATGTTGCAATTTTTATCATGGCCCAAAATGCATACACACACATACACATGCACACAAGCACACACTTTTTTCACCATCACCATAACGACCTCTACCACTGGGTCAAGTGCACAATTTGGAACATAAAATACTAAATTCAGTTATTCACAAGGAAGCTAAAAATCAAGTGGAAAGAAACTCATTTAGGAAAACAATCCACAATGAACAAAGCATGTCCTAAAATATTTGAATAGCACTTTTAACACTGTAACCTGAACTGAAGTAATTAATCTGAGTTCTGGAAATTTTACTTTGATCTATCTAAAAAAAAAATCTAAGGAACTTTAAGAGACAGGAAGGAAAACCAAAATATACTGTCCCACATGAATATCTTCAACTTGAAATAGATCCAAACTTCCTGCTACCACTATCTCCCCATATTTTCACTACTCTCCATTGTCACTCTCTCAAGTGATTTTTCAGGAAGCTATGAGTGTCCTTAGAAAATTGTGGCACACTTTAAGTGTAAAGGAAATCACACATTTCTATGGATATGTTGTTCTGGTACCCTGGAAGAATATGAGTTCTCAGAGAAGGCATACTTCTATGTAGCTCCTGGATCAAGCCATGAAAATTTAGGTTTATGACTTTACTGAACCTCAGTTACTTACTTTTAAAATACAGTAATCTGATCCCTATTCTTGGTGTTATATTTACCATAAGGGAGAAATGAGAAAGAGTTGGCACATAATAGTTTTTTGATAAGTACTTTGCATAGAAATTTGTAGCTCATAATTAAACTGAAACTGAGAAGCAGTTGCTGGACATTTTAATTGCATAATACTTCGTATCACTCAGATTGAAAAGTTTGGTTTGGTAAATCTTATACAATAGCTAAATGAAACATCATCAGCTTTGCCCTTTCCATATGAATTTTCAATTACTTGCCCTTTTGATTTTGGCTAGATAAGGTAAATAATTGATAGATTCTTATTTGGCCTCAAAAATCACCTGAGGAAACAATGAAAAAATTTGTTTGTACCAACATCAAAACATGATCAAGATTCCAATAATCTGCTGTGCTGGCAACCCTGAGAGAACATAAGGAAAGAAAGGTGATGAATAAGGCATTGTTTCCCTGTTTGATCACATTTTCAACAAAACAGCAAAATTCAACACTGCTCAGCAGCTTAAAATTTTTAACAGTTTATATTGTAATGGAAACAAGAAACTATTTCCAGAGACATCTTTTTTTTCTTTGTTGAAACAATCTGCATTTCCACATGAAATTCACATTTAGCCCGGAAGGATGCACGCAGTGTGTTGGGATCACTGCTGCAGTGAGACAGAAAATGAAAAAGGTTTTTCAAGGTTTACAATGGCCCTCCTTCTGCCCTGCTCACTTCAGAGATAAATTTCTTAGTGGCTTATACTTCAGACAGATATAAGCATGGTTATAATAGAAGACTTTAGGAGATAGTTATTATTTAGTTTTAACCACCAGAATTATTGTAACAGAATTGTTGATTTATGAATCTGAGTGATTTTGATGATGCTCTAGACTAGTTGCTCATCCCATATGAAAATTTCTTCTGTAATGTATCCAAACCACCCTTCTTCATGAGGGAGATATATTAACTCCCCCCCCCCCATGCAATTAGTCTATCCAACTGTGGCTCTGCAGTTCAAGACAAGCTCAGGAAAACTTATATCATTTGAAAACTTATAATGATAGAACAACTCACTAACTCTGGAAAGGGACTATCTGGAAACATTCAGAGAAGAACAGACTCCTGGAATTTCACTGTCCCAGGCAAGGTGCCTATCAGAGAGGTCTACTGTTAGCAGTGATTCTATGACAAGCAGATGGTGGATTCGCCAAACATGCTTATGCTCAGTGGACAAGAATATCCAAGGTCAAGAACAGTTAGGACCTTCATCATCTCTAAGAACCCAAAGGAAAAGAGAGACCCCTGCCTCCTTTTCCATAGCCTATTTAGTCTAGTAAATACTTCATTCTCTCATTGTCACATGATATTTATGAAGCCCAATTTTAAACAGTATATGTGAGCCCAGCAGTGGGGCAGACCTCTTCCTGAATTTCTCCTTCATCTTCTATGAAGGGAAGACCCATTCATGTGCATTCTTTGTCTTCAACAAAGCACAAAGTGGGAAATGTAATGGAGTGAGCTTTGTTGCCTGTTGCCTTAATAGTTAAAAAGGTTGGTCACCTTAATTATGTTCTAATGTACATCCTACCTATATTTCTGGATAAATAACTACAGCATCAATTGACTTGAAATGAAGAGGTATTAATGGAAATAAAATGTGGAATTCTTAAAATCAACCATATTTTTGTTAACTTGAGTAAATGTTCTTCAGGAAGCTCTTTATTATTCCCTAAGTAGGTTTTATTTTTCTCTTTGCTGATCATATGGATAGTTTTATTGGAGGCAGTTCATACAGTTGGATCTCTGATTTTTTGGCTAAAAAAACACAGTCTTTTAGCCTTACTGACTGATATAATCTAGTTGCAGTACTTTGCATATGATATCATTTCAAGAAGTATATTAATATTTAACTGAATTAAATTAAATTTTTTCTTTAAAACCTAGCATCAAGTATTCATTGGAGTTGCTTTTCTCATTAGTTCTCATGCACTGTCATAACTTTTTTCCATGTATCACCACAATAACGTTAATTCACTTTAATGTTCTCTTGCCTATCTGAAGACTTTTGTCCTTCAGATGTTGTCATCTTAAATCATCATAAAGAACATATACTTTAAAGACAGGGGTATTTTCTTTTCCTTTCTATAACCTATTGGTTTGAATAAAATCCATCTCTCAAAAGATGAGAATGGTTGCAGAGTACAAAACTGACTGGCAAAAGTTTCCTCCCTCATCTCAACAATATGCTTGCAGTGAATAACTCTGTTCCCACATGATTCTACCTGCCATGGCTGATGGAAATAATAGGCATTGAACTCCAACTGTGGGAGAAAAAAAAAATTCCTCTTGAATTTTTGGTTCTTATAACAGAGTTTTTGTGCAATGCAAAGTCTAGGAGATGTGAAAAAAATATTTCATATGAAAAAGTTTCCAGTCATAAAAATGACTTGATCTGAAATAATGAAGAAACACAAAGAAGCAGGTAAAGGAAATACCAACAAAATTCTTCTTGAGGGGATTCAAATCCTTAGCTTCTGTCCTCTCTAAAATTCAGCTAAAACTTGATATTCTTAAGGTTGATCTATTTCAATCAATGAATAGGCACCTACTATATGCAAGGCACTTTGCTAGGCATTAGAGATACATCCATGATCAAGGCCTTACAGAACTTGTAATGAATTAAATCTGTTTCCTCTCCAAGTGTCATTACTTTTTTTTTTTGCTAAAACTAGGTTGAATCATATCCATAAGACTTCTACCTTATGTTAAATTATGAGTTAAACTTCTGTGGACTACCTTATAAAATTTATCACCTGTATAATTTTTATCATGAAATTTACTTTCCAGACAAAATTCATTACAAATTTTGGATCTCGGTTTATACCTAAATTTCTTAAAACTTTCCTGGAGGAAACTAAAACATCAGTTTCTGACGTGAACAAGACCTAAACAATCTCAAATGTTTGCCTTTATTAATTATTTTTTAAAATTCTATGTCCAGGTATAATGTGATACAACACCTAGCTTTGCTTCAAGTAATATTATGGTTTTTCCCTACACCATCTATTATAGAAATAAACATAGAATTTTACCTTTTATTCACACCTGAACTCTTTTGAAACAAAACATAAGATTCTGTCCCTGCATGTGGCATTAAATCACATTTGTAGGGCCCTCTCAGTGTTAACATCTGACAGTTATAATGATGACGATGTATATTTTTAATGTGCCATAATATTAGGCAAGGAAATTGGTTCATTTTTTACATAAGACTTTTAAAAACTCAAATATGAAGAGGTTGTTTTCATGCTTAATATCTCATTGAAATACCATTGCCTACAGGACAAAGTTTCACTTGTTACCTTGTATTAGGTCCATTAGCTTAGCCACTGCCTTATTTTCTGACTTCTCATTTTATTCACCTGTCTCCACTCATCACACATTCACTACACATCTTTTATTAGTTCCACTTGAGTCACACTGAGCCTATTTATTTCCAAAAACTTGCAGCAAAATTGAAAGCAGTTTGCTCTGCTTGCAATGATCTCCCTCCATTATGGAAGGCTTGAAAAACTTTCTTTCACATGTCCCTCCTTTAAAAAACAATTTCCTCATCTGTGATATCTTCCCAAGAACTGGGCTGATTGTTTGGACTCAGGGGATACAACTTTTATCTGTTCCAAAGCTTTGAGTATCATGACAGATAAAATTGTGTTCCACCAATCCCAGGTTGAGTTAATCCACCCCATTCATTCAACAAAGAGGGAGCTCACCACTAATTATCTATGCTGGTCAGGGACCATAATTGTAAAGACCAGCATGATGCAGAAAAAAAGGTAGCAACTTAGGAAAGAATAAAAAATTAGTCAACACATACTGTTTATTAATAATAAATCCAGAGTGAAAGGTCTACTTTTTACTCCAAAATGAAAGACATTAAGAATTTGACCCATAGATATTTTAATTTTTACATTTTCTGAATCTACATTACATTATAAAAAATCTTAATTAATACATTTAATTATTTTATTCCCTAACTCTCCAGATCCTCCTCAAGTAAAATGGTTCTAAGGACCTAAACTCCCACTCCTTTATGCTTAATTTTGTTTACATTATTTCACATCATATTATTTATATGACCATTTAGTACAAAAATATTTATAGTATATGTAAAATATATAATAAGTACTCATGCTACCACTTGCCCTTAGCTTGAAAGACAAAACATAACCCTTTTGATGCTTTTGTGGATCCTCAAACAAACAGAAAAGCAAATCATAAAACACTTCAATTTTTTTAAAGGCTTAGAGAAGGAAATTGAAAATATAGATTTTCTATAATCATGATTGCCATCTTTCACATAAAATGATAATCCACAATTAGTATACCTTTGCTATGAATTAGAAACATTTACACAGTTCTGGCTCAATTAGATACCTGTTTTCCCAGGTGAAGACTAGCATATAATTCTGAGTTGGGAAAGGAAAGTTATATCATAGCCTTGAAACAGTGCCCAGGTATTCAACTCCATATGAATACCAAAGCCATGGTCCTGGCACTCTCAGACCACATTCTGGCCAGCTGAGCAACCAGCAAGGCTGGCAGGTTATTGCTACTGAAGGTTGACTTTTATACCTAACTTCCATTGTAATAAAAATGCATACAGAGAAGTATGTGCTGAGCAAAGGAGATCAAAGAAAATCAGAAAAACAGCATTTCCCTCACCAATATAATAACTGACCAGACAAGAATCACCATTGGATGCCAAAATAAATGAATGGAGAGCTCAGCAGTAACAAGATAGTTACATTCTTTGACAAAATCCTACAGGTTACTTATTAAATGCAAAGAGAAAAAGACACTTTTGAGGATCCTGGGAAGATGGCAGAACAGGAAGCAGCAGAGTAAACAGCCTCTCTAGGAGAAACAGTCCAGAAACTGGAAAATAGCATTCTGGAGAAGACAAGAAGGAAGGAATTGGGTCCCGTTGACCCAGGAAGAACCTAGAGTGAGAATTGAAGCCCACAGAGAGAATTAAAAAAAAAAAAAAAAGTTAAACAGAAAAAGGCAGTACCTGGCAGCACTTTCACCTGGAGCCGGAACCACCATTCAAAAAGCACTGTTGGGGAGACATGGTGGCAGAGGGGAGCAGCAGACTGGAGAAATGCATGGCTGGCAGTGAGTGTGGGGGACTCAGTTCTCCCATGGGAGTGGGCAATTGGCCAGAGGCCATTTTGGAGTCCGGCAGGATAAAACCAGAGCCAGAACTGCAGCCAGCTTCATTCAGCCATTCCTAGCTCAAAGCAGACTGGTGGAAATTGCTTGGACTGAGTCCTGCCCTTGTGCACAATCCAACAGCCACTGCCAAGGTTTCCCTAAAGCTATCCCCAACCAGCTCTGTCCACTCTGAACAGACTAATGTGGTGAGGGCTCCTTGCAGTTAAACAGCTCGGGAGGGAGGCACCAGCCTCCCCCGCCCCTGCTTGCACTCCACTAGCCACCGAGAGCCCTACACCAGCACACCCAATGGTCACCATCAGCTATCCCTTGCCAGTATGCTTCAGAGAAATTACAACCACAGGAAGTGCCAGAGACCCCACTACCCACTTGTCCAGAAGTACATGACAAGTGGAAGAAGCAAAAGGCAGTCTCTGGCCTCCAACCCAAGCAATACTGGTCCAGGAGATGTCAACATAGAAGAGATCGGGAGTCGGACACCTGCAGTTTCTGAAGAAACAGCAACTAAAATAAAGAAAAAACTTCAAGAGGCTATAAAAGAACTTAGAACAGAAATACTATTCCAGGTAAAAGAAGAAATGAGAAACATAATAAAACATAATAAAAGAATTGCTAATCACCTCTAAAGAAGAATAGAGGATCAAGGAAAATTAGTGAAGACTTCAATGAATATAAAAGAATATTTAGAATACATGAAACAGATTCAAAGAGATTACCAGGAAATTTAAAACTCCACTGAAAGCTGGCAAAAATACTTGAAAGAAATTAAAAGTAGACTATCAAACCTTAAAGAAATATTTGAAGCTTGTGATTGCAAGAGGAAAGATCTCTTAAAAATAACAAGGAACCAGAAAATAACAATACAAAGGCTGGAAGATAACAAGAGTATCTGTAAATTAAGAATAAAAACTGTGAGTGAAGAAGCAGGGGTAAACACAAATGAAATACAAAGGCTATTCACAGAAATAATTAAAGAAAACTTCCCAAGCATAGGAAAAGGAAATGATATTCAGATAAGTGAGGCACACAGAACTCCAGCCAGCTATAACCAAAATAGATCTCTACCTAGACATACAATAATCAAGATCCCAGAAATTCAACACAAGAACAGAATATTAAAAGCTGTCAGAGAAAAGAAACAGATCCCTATAAAGGAAAATCCATCACAGTCATGACAGACTTCTTGACACAAACCATCAAATCAAGAAGAGCTTGGAGTGAAGTATTCCAAGCCCTGAAAGAAAATAACCTCCAACCCAGATTGATGTACCCTGCAAAACTATCTTTCAAAATTAATGGAGAAACAAGATTCTTCCATGACAAAGAAGAACTGGGGGAGTTCATGACTACCAAAACAACCCTGCAGAAAATACTGAAGGACATTCTAGAGAGAGAGGGAAAAAAAACATGGGTTGAAGAACAATGGCAGAGGAGGCTCACCGAATGGGGTAGACAGTGGAATGAAGGGGAAAAGCAGACAACCAAAGGCAGAAAAATAACATGGCAGAGATGAGGCAGAAAAGGTTGGCCATAATCACTAATATAGATGGCCTCAATTCATCAATAAAAAGAAACACAGGCAGAGAACATCGGGAGATAGGATCCATCAATATGCTTTATATAAGAAATACATTCAGCCCGAAAGTCAAAGATGAGAAAATTATGTTCTATGTGAAAAGGAACCAGAAAAAAATAGGGGTAGCTTGCCCATCAGCTGTAGATTGGTTAGAAAGCCATGGCACCTTTATACAATGGAAAACTACTCAGCTATAAAGAAAGAAAACCTTTAGGTTCTTGTAGGCAAATGGATACAACTTGAGATCATGCTCAGGGGTAAAAAGGTTCAGAATTACTTAGGTGAATAGCAAGTTACCTCCCTAATTTAAAAACTAAAGGAGTTAGTGGGATTCAAAATGTACAATACATCCTGTGAAAATGAAAGGGGAGCAATTGTCTAAAAAGGGAAGGCAGTTGCCATTATTAATCTATAATCATGATTTGACACCCACATTGTTTTCATTGTTTTGTTTAGTTTGGTTTTATTCTGTTTCAGTTTGTCTACTTGTATATATTTGATGTCATGGACAGCTACTCCAAAGATAACAGGATACATTATGGTAACAATTTTTGATTTCCTGTTAGCTTGATAGGAATCCCTGTATTGCTTTCACTGTTTTGTTTTGACTGATTTTATTCTATTCTGTTTTGTTTGATAGTATCAAGTCTGATAGTATAGGAAACTACTTTGAAGACAATAAGATACACTACAATACCCATTCTGGTTTTACTATTATCTTCCTTTAAAGTCCTATAATGTCTCCAATGTTTCGTTTTTATTGGTTTTGTTCTGTACCATTTTGTTCAATTTTATTTTGCCTGATGATATGGGCATTTTTTTGAAGATAACAAAAGGCATTATGGTAGCCATTATTGATCTCCTTGTATTTTGTTTTTAAGTCATATACCATGTTGATCCTTTTGTTTTGATTGACTATTTTGGGTTTTTTTTCACTGGGTTTTATTCTCTTCAAAATAAAAATATGAAAGAAAAGAAAAAAACACTTTTCAACAGAGTCATTTCATGTTAAGAAACTTTAATCAAATTGACAAACTTAGTATTACCAGTGGTGGAACAACCTGATTATCAGTTATTTCTGTGTGGCACAATAACAAATATCAACATCATCTATATGATATCTTGAAATATTGAACTTGATTGTAATCATGAAGACACAATTTAAAAATTTCAGGATATCAGACATTCTCCAAAATAATATATTTATGTTCTTTAAAAAAGTCATTGTCATTAAAACAAATAATAAATAGGCCAAAATAATAAACTAATTTAAGAAACTGAAATAATATAATTAAACATAATGCAAGGACTTTAATTTCAGATTTTTAAAATAGTTATAAAAGTCATAGACAACTTAATACATAATGTTACTGAATTAACATATTTTAGGTGTGAAGATGGCATTGTAGTCATGTAGTAAAATGTACTTATTCTTAATATTTACAAAATTAGGGGGTAAATTTGAACTACTTTGATGTTTTCAACTTTGAATAAGGCATGGATAGAGAGACTAGATAGATAGGCAGACACACAAACAGATACAGATGGAAAAAGAGAGAATGCAAAGAAGGAAGGAAAGAGGGAAAGAAGAAATGAAAGAAACAAGGAAAGAAGGGAGGGAGGGAGGAAGGAAGGAAAAAAGAAATATGACAAAATATTCACAATGGAATGAAACATGTACTGTTATCCCCTCATAGCCTTAATGGATCCTTTAATTAGTACTATGGCTAGTACTAAACCCAAGACCTCCTACTTTTCTTCATATGTGCATATCTATGATAAAATTTAATTCATTTAGATATTAACAACAATAATAAAATAGAACAACTTAACAATAATTAAAACTGATAGCATTACTATTCTTCTGCTTTGGTGTTGTTATGTGGTAGAATTAGGTTGACTTGAACATAAGAATTTTAATACCATGAGAGTCAATTTGATAGCCAGTAGATCTAATAATGGAAATCAATACAAAATCACTAATGAATAAGTAGAATACAATGATCAAAGGTATAAGTTATGCTCTTGGTGAGTTGGAACAAAATGATACAATTGATACAACACATATTTTAAAACTGACACATTACTTATTTCTGGAACTTTCTATGTAATATTTTCAAACTACAGTTGAAAATGTGTAACCATGCAAAGCAAACCTCTGAGTAATGGGAAGAGTACTAATGTATAAATGACTATTTCCTTTAGCCTTAGCATGAATCAAAATTAAAATGGGATAACACAATGTAAAAGATGAATCATTTTCTTTCCTTAATTCACTAAATCTAATACTGAAATATAACCTACAAGATTGATATTGCCTACATTTCAAGATGGTGGTGCTTAAAACAGAAAATTTCTAAACAAGTTATAGCATCTTCTTGTGGAGATTATCTTGCTTTGAAGTCCTGTATCACTTACACCATTTTGTTTTAATTGGCTTTATTCTGTTTTATTTTGCTTGGTTTTATTCTCTTTAAAATAAAAATTACAAAAAAATATGGGTTAGAAAACTGATATAATAAACTCCCAGTAGTTAAACTGTGCTAACATTTAATACTTAAGGTATTTAAAATAGAAGCCAATTATAATAATATATTAGAGAAATAAATTATAGGAAAGTCCAAATTCAGTTTCTTGCCATTCTGGATTATTAAGCTAATTTATGCTAATGACATTGTTCACTCAGAAAATATGTTCAGTGTGCATATTGTTCCCTTTTGAAAGAACTTGAAAATTTTGAGGTTGATCGCAACATTTTTTTTTTACCCTCAATATTGGCAGTTTGTTAAGGATCATAAAGATTACCAAGACAAATGCATAATTTTAAAACCACATGAGCCAGGCATGGTAGCACACATCTTTAATTCCAGCACTTGAGAAGCTGAGGTAGGAGACTGCCACGAGTTGGAAGCCAGCCTAGGATACATAGTGAGTTCAAGGTCAGCCTGAACTGAATAGTGCTTTGCCCTCCCCCCTCAAAAAAAAAAAAAAAAAAAATATATATATATATATATATATATATATATATATATATATTGCTATTACATGATACTGTAAAACAATAAAGTAGTTACATGGGAAGTTATGAAACATAATATAAATTTAAATAAATATTTATCTCTAGTTTTATAAATTCTTTCTCATTTAGATTAAATACAAACATAAAACAAGTCATTCCTAAAACTACCCAAAGTAAGTGCTATGATTATACCAGTTAATGTTTTAAACAAATTATTTACAAAAAAATACATTAAGTGCCACGTCTTGAAAATACAAAGCTTAAACAAACAACTTTGCTTAGATATTGAATAATTCACATCATGAAGAAATCATTTTACTGAGTGATAATTTGTGACACTTCTTAAATAATCTATGGATACATTTATTCATGGCTCAAAAAGAACATTTTTATCTAGAAAATGCCTAAATTGCCTAAGAAACTTTGGTTTTGTCTTTAAAGAAATTCAGAGCAGGAGCTGGGGGTTTAGCTCAGTGGCATAAGTGCCTGGTTGGCAAACGTGAGATGGTGAGTTTGATCCCTGGCGCCAAATAAATAAATTCAGAGTTGAAGATTTGTCTTTTCATTAACACTTTTATCATCAAGCATTTCTTCTTTTTTACATGTTATCTCATGTATATTTAGTACCATTTTTCTTGTTTAAACTGAGCAGGTCAAAGTTTGTACTACAATAGCAAAGTCATAATGATCAGTATAAGTTCTTACAGCTCACTTTCAAGAGGACTCATCTTGGATTCTGTTTTCTTGCAGTGGAATCACTGACTGGTAGAACTGGAAGAAACTTCAGGCCACATAGTGCAGCAGTTCCAATGTGGGCTCTGAGAAGGCTACATGGTTTTCACTCTGTCTTCCCCCAACCAGAAAACCAGAGAGCTTCCCAAAACACTGGCGTTTGTAGAAAAAAAACGAGGTCTAAATTTGAGGCTTTTGTATTTTATTATTCACTTTTATTTAATTCTTAATCTTTTTAGTATTTTTTCCTTTCCTCTATGGACCATTAATAAGTTTCTGAAAAAGCCATCAAATTTATGGACTGTAAAATTGGACATATGGCTATTCACAGAAAATTTATAGTTTTAAAATGAATTGCTGACCAAAAAGTAATTACAGTAAATTTTATTTGTAATTTATATTCCAGATGTTGTAGTTTGGTTATTTAGGAAGCCTTCAGTAGTTTTTTAAAAAAATAAATAAAGAGAATAAAAAAGGGAAGATTACAACTATCTTGGTCATAAAAATTTCAAAAAAGGTATCATTCGTTTTAATTAAAAATATTTGTTTTCTTTGTTTTAATTAATTTTGAGTAAACAGTATATTTACAAAATTCAAAAATCAAAAAAGAGTGCTTCCCTCACAGTCCAGTCTCTGTCTGTTCAATCCCCCAGCTCTTCCACAGCTTCAAAATAGGTAACTGCCATTATATGTCTGTATGTTTTCCCAAATATTTTAAAGGCTATGAATAGTGAAGACCAAAATACACACACGCACACGCGCACGCACACACACACATGAGCGCGCACACACGCACACCTACACACATATTGCCTCCCCCTTTTCACTCAAATAGAAATACTCTGTAAATGTGGTCAGAATTTTTTTACTGAATATACCCTATGTATTGAGCATCCCATGTCTGGCATCCTTACAGGAACATATAAAGAAAATACACAACATTCTACTTCTAATTTTCAAAACAATAGTCTCTGAGAAATTGTCATAAATTTCCATCATTAAGTAGACTGTGTTTCTCCTATAATAAATAATAGTGAAATTGAGAAAATGAATCTCTGCCCAAGGACCAATATCAAATAATGATTATGACCAAAATATTTTAAGTCAAAGTTAGAAAATAATCTTCAATAGGAGCATTCAAGAAAGAAAGAGTCTGCCTATGTGATGACATACACCTGTACTCCTAGCATTCTAGAAGGCTGAGGCAGGGGAATACCACAAGTTCAAGCCCAGTCTGAGAAAATTAGCAATTTAAGGAGACCATGTCTCAAACTAGAAAATAGAAAGGGCTCAGATATAGCTTAGTTGGAAGACCTTGGGTTGAATCCTAAGTACTGGGAAGGGGAGAAAAAGGAGGAAGGAGGGAAGGAAGAAGGGAAGGAGGGAAGGAAGAAGGGAAGGAGAGAAGGAGGGAAGGAAGGAAGGAAGGAAGGAAGGAAGGAAGGAAGGAAGGAAGGAAGAAAAGAGAAGGGAAGGGAAGGGAAGGGAAGGGAAGGGAAGGGAAGGGAAGGGAAGGGAAGGGAAGGGAAAGCAAGGGAAGGGAGGGAAGGGAAGGCAGGAGGGGAGAGGAGAGGAGGAGAGGGGAGGGGAGGGGAGAGGAGAAGAGAAGAGAAGAGAAGAGAAGAGAAGAGAAGAGAAGAGAAGAGAAGCATCACATTGTTTCTCTACTGTGAGATACTTAAAAGTATAAAAACTGGATGGTAGACCTACTTTGTCCAAGGATAGTGGGAAGGGAACTTTGTCATTTCCACTGATAAAAAAAATTAATAAAAATGTCTTCTTCACCATTAAATTGCCAAGATCACGGTGAAGCATCCCAACCTTGGTAGAAATCATCAAATAAACTGACAAATGTGGATGACTCATAAAGAAAAACATTTCATGAAACAATTGATGAAACTGTAATCAAGAGAAAGTGCCTGTTTTAAATTATTCCTACTTACAAATCAATACAGTCCTGAATTATTTTGTCATTTCTGTTAAAAATAAACCCAAAATGAGATCTCTAATGTAAAAATAAAGCAACAGTTAAGAATAATTGTTTTAGAAGAACCAAGAAGCCAACTCTCTCCCATGAGCCAGGGGCAGCCATGTGGGCCAGAAGGAGAACAAGAAGCCAACCCTCTCCCTTGAGCGAGCCAGTGTGTGGGCTGGGTGATAAGAAGAGCCCTGCTTCCCCTTGGCAAGCAAAACAGTTCATTTGGAGGAACACAGGCTGAGATATTGGCTACTAAAGTTTAAACAAACAGTACGAGTTAATGCTTGTACTGTTTGATTGATTTTGCAGGCCTAAAGCAGGTAGTCTGAGCATCTATTTAGAGGGTAACAATATGCAATATAGCAACTATGGGGGATTTCCTTCTGCCTTATTTTTGAAATTCAATATTGTTCTCACTGTTTTATTTGGTTCTGTTTTATTGTTTTGTTTTATTCCCTTTTTAAAAAAAAATGGATCCTTGTGTTCATCCCCCAGGGATTCTGGTTTCATAGATCTGAACCTGATGAACAAGGAGGTTCGGAAAACACTCCTCCAGAGGGCACGTTGGTGAGAGATGAAGGGTAGGAAGTTTAAGGTAGGATGCTAATTTAGGATACAAATAAAGGTATGAAAGGATGGTCAAAAAAAAAGAAGAATTGTTTTAGCCAGGTATAGTAACACAAGCACCTGTAATCCCAGCACTCAGGAGGCTGAGGCAGGAGGATGATTATAAATTCAAGCCCAGCCTGAGCTACAACGTGAGTTCAAGACCATCCTGAACTACATAGTGAAATCCTGTCTCAAAAAGACAAAAAAAAATTGTTTTTATTAAATTATATTATATGTGACATGAGATCATTTCAGTGCTGTAGAGATGTTTGCTATAGGAAAAATCTAGATAAAACTTTCTTTTTTTAATGTACTCCCACTTTCCTTTCTCTTCCTTTAGACCCTTCTTCCCACAAACCATAGCACCTTCACATTGTTTCTGGCTCTTCACAACTCTTAACCCAGGACCTTATATCCTATCAAAGTCAGGAGCCCCCAAAATAAGTCATATCATTCCCAACACGTAGTCATAATTCCCTTTTCCTGAGAAGTCTCCTGATTAGGAGACGGTAGCTTAGAATAATCAGGAATGCAGAATACAGAGCAAGCAAATAAACCCAAAAGAAGATTGTCAATAGGAGAACATTTGTGTAATTTATACAATCATATACCACCACAGATTATAAAGATACTATGGTTTGCTTGCAATGTTGAGATCCTGACACAGATGTTAAATGGGTCCTAATAACCATGATGGTGACAGTAATCTTAGATTCTTGACCCTTCACCCACATTGGGACACTGATCAAAGGCAATCTCTTCACTGTGCCAGTTCTGGGGATTAGGGTGGGTGTGTTTCTGAGAGCCTCAACCCTAGGTTAAACTCTCAGGCCTCTTAAAGATTCTCCATAATACATAATCTGTAATAACTTCTGTTTCTTGTAACAAAAACCTCTGACTAATAAATTCCATTCCAAACAGTTATTTGAGGCTCAAATGAGATTCTGTCAGTCAGCTACTAGTGTAGGTTGGCATTATGATAAACTTTTAAGCACATATTCATATGAAAGGATAATATTTCATTGTAAAATTACTGACTTCATAATTTATTCTACTTTTATCAAATGGCCTCTCTTATCATCACTTAAAATTTGTGGTCATTTGGAAAGAATGAACAATCATGTATGTACTACATTATTGATTTTGCTATGAAGATCTTGACACTTCATTAAAGAAACTTTTCTAATAAAAGTAATTTTTACCATGGATTTATTAATACTCGGCAATTCTGTGAGTCCCTGAGACACGTGACTATGTGTCATTCATTACTGTACTAACAGTAGGCCTGACATGCAATAGATAGTCAATATATGTTACTTTAAATTATAATCAGAAGAACAGTAACTTGAATGTTGCAATGATTTCATCACTTTTTGTGAAGGAATTCCACATATGTGTGAGGAAGCTTAAACTTTTTCATATGTGTTTTATTTTATTTCCTTAAGACATTTTTAAATTACAAATTCATTAACATGCCTTTTAATTTTATGCATTATAAAAATCACAGATATGATAGCCATATTATTTTACTGGAAAAAAACTGATTTGTTTTAAGCCAAAAAAAACCCTCTCAATTTATCTCTTTTTCTTTATGGTCAATTAAGCAGCAAGTATGTACATACAAAATCTGCATCATCTAAGGGTCTTCGTGTGTGGATTGCTCGCACCTACCTCAACAGACCATCATCAAGGCAGAAATGTTCTTGTCATCCTTGCTGAGAACCAGGTTTTTTTCTCCTGGATCACTGCATAATGATTCCAGAGTTATTGTGTGGTAACAAAGCTCAGAGTGTGAGAAGCGGGAGGGACGCTGACTCATCTGTGAAATGACCATGCCTTAAATAATAATTGGTGTTCCAGTGGCACTTCTGATTAGATGTTATAGAAAAATATTTGAATGGAATTCTAACTGGATGATCCTTGATGATTTGAACCATAAAACCACCAAGTTATTGAGTAGAAATATACATAATATGGCTTTCTTTCCTTGATGCCCTCAGTTAGTCATGTAAACTGATCCAAGAGTAATGAACTATTCCACATAGCATCAAATTAAATGTTTTACTTTGAAGATTATTTGATCTGTTCATGAGGCAGAAGATAGATTAACTTTATTTCAAACCTTCACATCCACAATTTTTTCCAAGCAGAAACTCAGTTCCTAGTATGCATGTAATATATATAAACATTTGCTACCTGAAACATCTTAAATAACATGGGACTTCTAGTAGCATTTCCATAAAGCAGCCAGTAGGAGGCAGAATATCTCTAACTTCATCAAAGCATGGACTACTTCATAAATAGGGACAGATTAAAGAATATGATTTTTCCTTTGAAATGAGAGATAAAGTCATGTGTGTGATTTTAGGCCTCCAAAAGTGAGAGTGAAAATTTAGGGTCTTTTCCTCATAAAATCAAGTTCTTAGACAAATCAAAAGACACATGACAAATATAATTAAGACATGAACAAAAAAAAGCTCTGGTGAGACCTCCCTCCTTATATAGCCATCCTTTACTTATTCTATTAAAAATGTAGATTGGTTTGAACTGTCTGAACCAGAACCAATCCTTGGGAAGGGTCACCAATCATTAAATATTTACACTACAATGCAAATCACTACAGTGCCTTTATTCTAAGATGCTATGTTTTTATATTCTGAACTATAGAAATGAGGACATATTTTATAATTTATTTGTATTTTTATTAAGTAGTGTCCTTTTTTCCTCCAACAATCAGATGCTTCAACTCTCACCCTACAACAAAACAGAACCAAGCAGTAAACTCTTTCTTCCCCTTGTTCATGAGTGAAACCAAGGCTTCTGTGGGCCTTTGACCAGCAAAGCCCAGGTATATCTCAATTACAAGGAGAGTACTAGCAATCTGAGTTCTGACTTTTATAACAGTACTGTTATTCCATTAACTTGGAGACTTCCCAAGTATAGAAAGACTAAATAAAATATGAGAAGTAAGTACAAATATGACAAATGTCCAATACATAATGATAGGACTAGACTCACTGCACTCATTTTTAAGAGATCATTTTTAGTAACTAATATCACAACTAGGACATGGCAGACTTTCCAGGACTTCTTCTTTTCCTTACTGAACATCAAAGTATCCCAAATTAATACTTCTAAAGAAAGTTGTCATAGTCAATGGAGAAACTTTTAACACTTGCAGGCAAAATTTATTTCATATCCAATAACCATCCCCTAACCTGAAGACAGAAAAACCCAATATATTTCTTTGAAGTCAACAAATGCAATCATTGTGCATGATATCATTGTTACCACTTAGCTTCTACAAAAAGCTTAAAACAGAGAGTGGGTAGAAAAACAAGATTTTATAATACTTCGTTAGATATTTCAGATAGCATATGACATATGTGATAATTTCAAAGAACCAGAACTTTACTATTCCTGTATGGCAAACTTTTATATGCTCTATTAAAATATAAAGTATAAATAGGAAGGAATCCTGTGTCCAGACCATTCCAGTGGAAACTGGTTACAATTCTTTCTTGGCAGAAAACAAAGTAACAATACAGTCTGTCTCCGTTGTCATTACTTGTAGCTGCCCCAGTTTGCTGGTGTGCTCTTGCAGAACCATTTTTAAAACTCACAACAACAATGACAAAGCGTACCAACGACTTTATATATGCTAGGAGGAAAATTTCCATACTGCTGCAGACTCTGTTGATGCCCTGACACACACAGGACAGGCATCTTCTATATAGGAACAGTGACTCATAAGGTTTCAGAGAGGGAATCATCTTCAAAACAATGCAACTCAGCTACTTTCTGTTAAATAAATAATGCTGAGAATTGTAAAAGTAGATCCGGGGTCTTGTCTGTTCATCGAATACGACTACTATAATGTAAAGGGAAAAAATCATTTTTCACCCACAGAAGGGACCTAGAATATAAAATACAAATTATTTTAATTCAAATAAATATTGATTAAATTAGGAATAGTTTGAAATATTTGAAAATTAAAGAAGCATAGTGGTGGTTGTAGTCAGGGTTGTGTAGAGAACAATTAGAGTCAGGACTTGGAGTTTATAATATTATTTTTATGATGCTCACCTAGAGTTAACACAAGAAAATGCAGGAAATCTATCCACATCACTAAAGATATAGAATATTTAGCCAAGGGCCTGAATCCTACAGCAATGTCCCACACGAGTCCAGATGAAGATCCAGAGCTCACGACAATGCATCCCACAAATCCAACTGGAGGCCTAGAGCCCACAAAAAAGACTCACACCAGTCTCTTTTACAGATCTGTGCTGGGAAGGCCCAAAGGTCAGCAGTGGAAGCCAGGAAGTCTATGCCAGTGGGGTGAAGGAACTGTGCTGGTAGGTTGAGGGTTCTACACTGGAGCCAAGAAGTCACTCTACAACAAAGACCAGGGCTGTCCTGCAAAGCACCACAGCCATCCTCAGCAACACAGAGGCCCCAAGCTCCTCTGACAAGCACAGTGGAGTACATGCCAGGAAGCCAGCATGACAAGTTCATCCTGGATACCAAGTGACAACACGTCTTCCTCCCTGGAGCCAGGAAGCAATGCTCAGTGTGAGGATGAGAGCTTCTCCAGGAGAACCAATGGCTCAAACAGCAACATGTAGGAGAACTCACAACATCTCAACGCACTAATGCCTTAACACACTAACATGATAGCTTCTCCTTCTCCACGTCTCCATTTATGGTGGGAACTTTCCTCAGGTGAAACTACTACACTCAGCACCATGCTGATGTAATCCAGCTGGGGTTAAGTTGACCACCAGTTTTTAATCCATAACAGTGGTTTTGATGGACTTTTATGCAGTGGTTCTAAATGGAGGCCTATGAGTAAGTTAAAATTTCTCTTAATATAATAGAGAAGATTGGTTCATATTATGCGGAATAGCAGTTTTAGCTGCCCCAGTTTGCTGGTGTGCTCTTGCTGTGACTCTTTGTAGTACAGTTATACAAAATAAAACTAAAGCCTACAGATAGTAATTCAGATGATTATCTGTAACTATCCAATACAAATCCCCTACAAAAGTTATTTCTTGTTGTATCAGTGGGAGCATAAGACTTGTGCAACATTTAAAAGTACTCAGTTATCTGTCATTTAGTGCTTATAAATCACTTAAACATTTCCAGATTTTTTTAAAGCACAAAACTAATAAAATACAAAACTTTTTCATGTGAATGAAAACAATGTTTGCATCAAGGCATTGAATTTGACATCTTTATTCTGATTCTATGAAAAGGTAGTAATAGATTAAACTAGAATATTAAAATTAAGAATACTAAAAACTTAAATTTTCTATCCAGAATCTAGTGCTCCTGGACACCTTATTTTAGAAAAACCTAATTTTCCCTGTGCCTTGCACTTTTGTTGTTTTTTACCTGTATCCTGGATTTTTATGTCATTATAGACATTTCACCAAGAAAAGTAGCAGTGAAAATAATTTGTTATAGACAAATTGAAAAGTAAAGTAAAACAATAGATGACAATGAGAAAGCACCGTATTGCTATTCTAACAATAGTTACTTTGCTTTAACTTCTGTTTCTGTGGGGTTTTTAGCAGAAACTCTACAGAATGCAGAACAAAACCAATAAAAGATCTTCAGTATCTGTGAGTAGAATTTATCAGTCATCCATACAGCTTCCCTTTAGTCCTGAAACTTGAAATAGCATGAGATAAATTCTTCACCATTATCACCTTTTATTTTTTCATTGGCAAAGAAATGAATTGTAAAATTCTTGAAGTTAGTGAACTCTATTTACTATCACTTATTTCTTTTGGTTAAAAAAATTAACAAACCACATTTCAATAGATGTTAGTATAGAGACTTGGTTGGAAAAAAGAACATGGATTATATCCATTACCAGGGGCTAATTAAAATGGAACAGCACTAAGAACAAAGCTAATGAAGCAAAAATTCTCAACCACCATTGACTCTTCTAATGTTTACTTTGTGTCTTTATTTTGCTTTATGATCATTAAAAATATTCATCTAGTTAACCACAATTGAGGCCTGTACCACTCAAAGATTGACTACAAAGAAAACATCTATTCAGACTAGGAAAGAAGATAGTCTTTGCCCTTACTTATTTTATGGAAGCATTACCTAGTAGGTTTCAAAAATTTTATGACAAATATTCAGAAAATGGAGAGAGGAAGAATATACCTCAGGGATTTGACAGTAGTTGTCTCAGAGTGAAGAGAATATCTATGACTGCCTTCTTACTGTTATAGAACTTACAATCTCTCATCCAAGAATATAACTAGCTTTAAAAACTAAACAATATGTTTAATTTTAAAAACACACAACTAGACCTCACTCCGTAACATAAATGAAGAGGTTACTATTTTTCATAAGACTTTTCATAAAAATAGACTCAGCTAATAGTTAATACAGTGCCATGAAAAAAGACATAGATTTTGTGGTAACATACACTTACTTCTGGAACTGTAACTCTACTTTCTTATTCTGTGTGCTGAGACAGATTTTTAAAGCTCCCTCAACTTGGTCTTCTCTGCTATAAAAAGGAAATGATACCAATCTATGAAATCAAAGACTGTTATGAGGATAAGATGAGAAAAGGGCCTGCAATATAACAAGGGCTCAAAAAATAATAAAAATAGTCATTTAAAGATAATAGCATTTAAAAACACAGTAACATTATGTAAAATTTACAGTCCATGCTATGTGTTAGGAGCAAACCTAAGTACACTTACAATTTACCTTACTGAGTTGTCGTGCAACTCTATATGAAATAGATCCTGTTGTTTTCCTCTTTATAGTTGAGGCAGCTGAAGCACCATGAAGTACAAATGTGCTACACAGGATCTCATAAGATTTTCATGTTTTGGTAATGGAAAGTCATAATTGTTTTCATTTGTGTTTTGTTCATGTGAATCACTTTAGATAGTATGTATAATATTTTAGAAGCTTAGAAGTGTAGAAATCTCTGGCTGCAAATTTTATATTAACTTGAACACACTTCAAAGGCTATCTATGAGAGATAATAAAAAGAGAAGTTAATTGGAAAGTGTGACACGGATCAATCCCCTCCGGTGTATGTTGCCTTTCTTTCTGAAACATTTGGGAGTAGAATCTGTCCTAATTAAAAAACAAGCATCTCAGTTATTCCATAGGCCCTCCACATGGATCAGCATTATTTTAGTTTTGGTCCCTTAAACAATTTTTTTTTAATTTTAAAGATAGTAAAATACAACAAAACAACACAGAAAAAGCCAGTCAAGACAATGCAGTGAAACTGGTACAGAACTTCAGAGCAGGATACCGGGATAACAATAATTGGAACTATAGTCTATCTTGTCTTTACAATAGTTGTCCATTCAATCAGGTATAGCAAAATCAAACCCAAAACAGAACACAGTGAAACCAATCAAAACAGAATATTGAGTAGAGCAAAACAATTAATCAGAACAAAGCAAAACAGTGACTTCAAAGACAAGATAGAAGGAAATCCCCATATTTGCTATATTGCATAGTCTTCCTCCCAAGAGATGCTCAATTTTTTCAATGTTTCAAAATGTTTAGCAGTTTAAGAGTAGTTCCTGTTCTAAGAGATGTAATGTAAAAGATGGATGATAAGCTTCTGAAAAATACCTTTTTCCTGAACATAAATGATGTTCCACTTTCTTTAAAATTTTCATTTTCCTTTTTCTAAGAATAACCTCCCATAATCTTCTAAATCATGGCCTCTGAGCTTTATCACTCAAATTCTTGTGAAACATTAAAGAAAATAATTGCATTACAATATTAAAATACTGAAGTGAGCTCCTTTTCACTGTAAATTCAGATAGCTAGTTTATTTTTCTTGATCAGATGAAGAATATAGTCTTTATATCAAGTGAGTATATGCACTTGCCACTTTTCTCTGTACTGCAGACAGAGCCTGACTGCAAGTCTTCTGGATGTGTGTAATCCATAAGGACCCCAAAACAGTCTGTATCTGTGATAGAAATATAATGCTGATTGCTACAGAAAGAGGTTCTTTTACAAATTGCAGAATTTTAATGGTTTGTTTTAATTCATTTTCTCTCATTGAAATGATGATTAAATTCGTAAGTGTACTCTATCCTCTGGGCAAGCTTCATGCTGATTTCTAAGGTGTAGAACTTTTAGTTGGTTCTGTTCTTAAAATATTATTAATCAAAATCAGGAGATGGCTTAGACTGAGCTGAACTCCTGAAACTAGTTATAACTCTGCCATCCTCACGGTCATTAACCTTGGATGATTTTACATTTCTGGGCATCAGTTTTAAGATGCTTGGACAGATCATTTCCATAGACCATTTCCAGTTCTAAAATATTGTAATTTCAAGAGATGTTTACAGTTATGCATTTTAGTTCATAAAATCAGAAAATTGTAAAACCCTGACTCATCAAAACCATGTAAACATAAATTTTTAACTGTTTAGAACACAATAACAGTTGTGCATTTAAAAACTGGTGGTCAACTTAATACCAGCTGAATTAAATCAGTATGGTGCTGAATGTATATGGCCCACCTGAGGAAAGTTGCCAGCATAAATAGAGACATGGAGAAGAAGATCTAGGCATGGTAGGTTCTCCAACATGTTGCTGTTTCAAGTTCTTGGTTCTCCTGGAGGAGCTCTTCATAAGTACTTTCCTCAATATGAGTTCAACCATTATCATCAGAGGAGCTCAGGACCTTGTTGGTGAGAGTGGCTGTGATTCACTTTGGGGAAGCTCTGGTCCTTACATGAGCATCACTTCCTGGCTCTGGAGGGGAAGATGTGTGCTGTTTAATCTCCAGAAGAAGCTTGTCACACTGGCATGTACTCGACCGTTATCAATGGAGGAACTCGGGACCTCCTCATCACTGAGGATGGCTGTGGTATTTTTCAGGGCAGCCCTGGTCCTTATTTTGAGCATGACTTCTCAGCTCCAGTGTAGAACCCTCAATCTACGGACACAGCTCCTTCATCCTGCTGGCACAGACTTTCTGGTTTCCACCACTGACCTTTGGACCTTCCCAGTGGATCCATAAAATAGACTGACATGAGTGCTTGTTGTGGGCTCTAGACCTCCAGTTGGGCTCTGGGGAGGCATTATCATGGACTCTAGGTTTTCGTCTGGACTCATGTAGAACACTGCTGTGGGATATAGGCCCTTGGATGAATATTCTAGGTCTTTTTGTTGTGGACAGATTTCCTGCACTTTCTTGTATTTAATTCTGGGTGATCAGCATAAAATAATATTATAAATTCTGTGTTCTATATGTAATTGTTCTCCTTGAAACCCCTGACTACAATAGACATTAAGACAACACACCAATCTCTGTCTCCCTCAACCAGTGGATAACCCAAAGCCACAACCACCCAGGAGACTTAATTTATCTCAAATCTTCTAAGCCCACAAGACTGCAGCCTAAGTGGTCTATACCTACCAACACCAACATCGATCAAGGTCACCTGAATTTCCTCCTGGTTCTTCATCACTCAGGCAAAGTGGTGCCCTGATAACCCAGATACCTCCAACCCAAAGTCCTCACATTCAGGGTAGTCATCACATCTCCTGTCTCCTACACGTCTCTGCCTTACAAAAGGCTCATAAGTACAGCTTTCAGACTAACCCATGTTCTGCTACCCAATTTGGTTGTTGATCCCATATCTTTTAATAGTTATTCTTTTTGCTGTGGAATTTTGGGCTGTTTTTCATACATAAAATCACCTTTATACTATTCTACACAACAACTATCTTAATTCTCTCTACCCTCAACTGTCTCATCAAACATGAGATCCTTCTTGTTTTGGACTCTCACCTCACTCACAGTGAGACTATCACAACCCCCTCTACAAAATTTTATCTCACAAAACACAGAGCAGAACCTAGTTTTACTCATACCACCATTGCCCAGGTCAACTGGACATCAGGTGACTTTATTTTTTATATTCTCTGGTGTACATTGGCCTGTGTTAAAGATATACATGGTGATCCTGTTTATGCAACAAGCAGTCCAAGATTCTACTTGTGTCCTGAAAATCCTAACTATCCACTCTGTTATGAGGCTGCATACTACCATTGTACTTACTATAGGTTCAGTAGAGTGGGTTTTGGACCAATCATGATGACTACTTCTCTATAAACATCACCTGGACAGCTATACCTGGTCTCAAATATTACATGTTACTGTTAGGGACCCATAGATGTTCCTACTACTTCCAAAAAGTTAAACTTGGGGATTCCAGATATATCATGTGCCCACATCCTACAAAAACCAAGTCTACATAAGAGACTGCACCCTAGTATACAATCTATACCTCTAAAATTCCTGCCTTCATCCTCACCTTCTCATGCCCCTGTCCTCCTGCAAGTACCTCAACTGTTCAGTAATACCCACCAGTTTTTATAATCTTCCCTCCAAATGCCCAACACCACAGTTCTATCTAACTGCTGACTCTGCCTGCCTCTCCAACAGGATCCTTTAATGGCATGTAAAGTCATATGGGACATCTCTACACTTCAAAAATATTCTCAAGCTAAAATTGTTGGCCCCTTAACTCTAGTCCCAGGAAAACTATGGCCCAAAAGCCTCTCTTGCATTTATTGCTCTAACCATTCAAGCACAACCCCCAAAGTGGGAATTTTAGTATCCTGTACTCTCATACATGACATGATACACTTCTCTAATCCTACATGTCCACCCTATGGACAGTTCTTAATCTGAGGACATGGAATATTCATCTGTCTCCCATCCCAGGGAGATGGGGATGGGAGGGAGATCTTCTTCCCTCAGCCCAAAATAGACTTCCTGCTTTATCTTTTGTGCACACACCAAAGCTCTTCCTATCCACTGCAGACATGACCTCCTTATCCACCCCCTAAACTCTTCCCTGGTCAGATCTAATAATCCATCCCAAGTTCCCGCATTCTGGTAGTGGTGGCTCCACAAGTCACACTTCAAACTAAAATTAAAATTATGGAGGGACTACAAATCACCTCCTCACTTACCATTACCATATATCATGCAGAGCTGGACCTATCACCCCAGTTTTAACAGGAATAGGTATTTTTTCAGTTATCAGTATGAGGTCTGGAGAAATCAGAAGGGCTACCCACTTTTACAGGCAGTTATGTTATGGCTTAAAAACATCCATTTGTAATGTCTCAAAAACCATGGAATCCCTCCAGGATCACACTAACTAGCTGCAGTTGTCCTCCAAAACTGCCAAGCTCTTGATATGCTGATGGCTGAGAGGGGTGACACCTGTGTCCTGCTGGGGAAAGAATGTTGTTACTTTGTGAATCAGTCAGGCAAAAATCAAAGCCAAATTAAACACTCCAAGAACTAGCATCAAACATAGAAAAGAGACTTATGGGTCCCAACTCTACCCCATGGCTTTCTTGGTGGCCCACTCTAGACTCATGGGCACCTATAATCCTTCCCATTTTGGGCTACCTTGTCACAATTCTTTTTTCCTGCTCATATCACCCTGTATCTTCAAATTCTTCTCAAGATTCATTCAGTCCAGAATGGGTCCTTCAACACTAAAGAGCCCCTCATCATGGCTAACACCTCTGCTCAGTTCCTACATGGGCATTACCCATCATCTTGAGATCCATCACAACCTGTATCACATTACCCCTGTCCAGCAAGAAGCAGCCAGAAAGACAGTGGTCATCTCTTAACAACCAAAAGATGGGAATGACAGGCTTCTGCCCATGTGAAATTCACCAAGTCAGCATGGTGGTGGTCTAACATGGCAAAGGAACCAAAAGATAACATCACATTTCCTCTTTCTTCTTCCCTCAGCCCAAAATAGACTTCTTGCTTTATCTTTTGTGCACACACCAAATCTCTTCCTATCTACTGCAGACATGACCTCCTTACCCACCCCTTAAACTCCTCCCTGGTCAGACCTAATAAAAGCTTTCTTGTCCCTTTGTTCCTTCAGAGGATACTTGCATTTCTCCTGCAGCCCTCCCATGCCTTCAATAAAGGCCTCTTTTTCTTTGTCTCTCAGTCACCCCAAAAACCTTAACAGCCAGGAAGCAAAGAAAGAAGAGACAAGCCGTGAACAAGAATGTAGCTTTCTGGGTCATGCCTCCAGTGACCTTCCTCCAACCAGGTTCCACCTCTTAGCAGTATACTCAGCTATTGAATGGGTCAATGAATGAATCCATAGATGAGTATAGCACTCCCAATACCCAATCACCTTTGCAATAAATGAGACTTTTGAAGGCAATTTTATATATAAACCAAAACACAGAGATTCTGGTACTTTTTTCTTATTTATTTGTTACTTTTTTCTCAGGAAACCAACAAACGATTTAGTGAGTATAAAATAAGCTTTTATTTTTGAAAAATAGATGTCCTGAGGATATAATAAAGAATAGCATTTGTTTAGAAAGAACTAGGTAATAATTACTTCTTTCTATCTAGATCAGATTTCAGTTTTTGTACTATGTGGCAGGATGTAGTGTATTTTGCCAGCTTTGTCCCCAAAGAGTTATTGACATGATTGTTAAGAAGTTATATTTTCCATTATTATGTTCACATAATAGACTTCTCTTTTCAAAGGAAATACGCTGGAAAAATCCATTAAAATGTGATAATGAATGTCCTTCACTAAATGCAGAATGGAGAGTCAAGGCTGTAACTCCAATCCCTTTAACTATGCTAGAAAAGATTTTGTATCTCTAGTTCCAACCACACAATAATCAGGATGCCTGCAGTTTGGCATCATATTTATACAAAAGAACTCCCCTGATAGCCCCCAAATTCCCTTCAAACTTTTCTTTGGAACTTCAGCTGAACTTCCTAGCAGCTGAAACCATTATCTCTTATTGATATTTATCATCATTTTGCCATTTAACATCTATCACTTCCTCCTTCAAACACTTTCTCCTTGGTCACTGTTTAACAACTAAGATTAACATCCCTTAATCTCCTAACACCTCTCTATTTGTTCTTACCCATCTCCATTACTGAGTGTTCTGACTCAATTCTCTTACATATTTTTATTCAAAGATCTACCCTTCATAATTTTCTCACTGAAAAATCCTATCCAGCATTCTTATATAACAATGCCCCTACCAATATTTTCATGTCAGGCTGCTGAGCATCTAGACCCAGTATATATATATATATATATATATATATATATATATATATACAGGTATTCCTAAGTACCTGAAAATGACCTGCCCCAGACAGAACTCAGAATCCCCGCTAACTTCTCCATAGCCAAACTATCTCCTTAATGATAGAAGACAAGCATTAAAGGAGAGTTGACTATCTATCCCTTAGACTTTTACAAAATACAATCCAGTAACATTTGATTTTGATCCTAGTGAATAAATAGAAATAAAATGTACCAGTTCAAAAAGAGGATAAAGAATTCCAAAAATGAATTAAGGTTTTCAAAAAGTCCCTGAGGGCAATTACTTCAATATTCCAGGGTCCTTCCTGTCTCTCGAGAGCTATTCCTTTTCCCCAATAAACATTTCTTGCTTTAGAAAAAGTCATTAAGCTGAACCTATTTTTTTACATGTTCTTCAACTTGAAGCTCCTTTTTTAAAAAAGGACAGTGATGGGGAGAAACCATCAAATCATGAAGGGTATGATGTGTTTAGAGTCTGATAAGAAATTACATTGGGTTGAAGAATTCAATATCTCTCATTACAAAAATACAAGCTAAATCAACACTAAGATTTCATTTTACTCCAGAAAGAATGACCATCACCAAAAAGTCAAATAATAACAAATTCTGGCAAAACTGCCAAGAAAAAGGAACTCTTCTACATTGTTCTTGGGAATGTAAACTAGTACAACCACTATGAAAACCAGCAAGGAGATTCCTCAAAATACTGAAACTAGAAATTTCATCTAACTCAATTAGTCTCTTTCTAGGTATCATCCCAATAGAATTAATGACATATTACAATAATACGTGCATATTCATGTTTATAGCAGCATAATTCATAATAGCTAAATGTAGGAAGCAGCCTATATATTCATCAACAGATAAATGGATAAAGAAAATTTGTTATTTATATACAATAGAGTAATACTCTGCCATGAAAAAAGATAAATTTGAGTCATTTGTAAAAAAATGGATACACCTTGAAACCATATTATTAAGTGAAATAAATCAGACATGTAAGCTTAAATATCACATGATTTCTCTTATATAAAAAAATAAATGAAGGGCAAAATAAAATATAATACATGACAGATCTTTTGCAAAAGGGAAGGGAGCTAAAAGGTGGGGAGCAAAGGGAATTTTAATTTTTAAAAAATTTTTGTTATTTAAAGGGAAAAAAAGCCCAACCGGGCCACATCCAGGGACCACCAAGCAGCCTGTGGGACCCAGATTCCAGCTTTGGGCCCTCAGTGCACGCTCTGGTGGAATCCCAGTGCATGGAGGGAAACTTTGAGCCTGCTCCCAGGTGTTAAGACCATGTGCTGAATCCCAGGACATCCCAGGCCGCACAAAGGCAGGGGGCCCAATTGTGCCATGCCCAACGACCACCAGGCAGCCAGTGGGACACAGATTGCAGCCACAGGCTCTGACCATGCACTCTGGCAGAATCCCAGTGAAAGGAAAAAACTTGGAATTTGGCTCCCAGGTGGCGAACCTTGGACTACAGTGGATTAACTGTGCCAGTGTGGTGAATATGCACCTAAAATAGAGGTGTATAAAGGGTAAATAGGGCCAGTATTAAAGCCCCCTCCAACTAACTGTAAGATGTTGGTGAGTCTGAAAAGAGTGTGAGTGACCATCTCCTACACACAGAAAACATCAGGCAGAGTGAAAATGGCAAAATGAAAAAGCAACATGCAGTGTCACCATCTAGTCCACCAGAAGCAAGTGCAGAAGATATTGAAATAGAGGACTGCAAAAGTAACACACCAGGAACCTCTAAAAAGATAGCAAGCAAAATAAAAAAAAAACTCCATCAGGCTATAGAGGAAGTCAAATTAGATGTACTCTGCCATGTAAAGACAGAAATAACAACCTTAGTAAAGGAGTTGCAACTAAAGAAGAAATTGAGAAAAAAGTACAGGAGCATGGGAAACTGGTTGAAACTTTGAATGAACAATATAGAAAACATGCAGAATTCAAGAAACAAACTGCAAGACACATCCAACAAATAAAAAATTCTATTCAAAGCTTGCAACACCGCTTAAATGAAGCTGAGCATAAGATTTTGGACCTTGAGGACAGGATCGCAATTAGTGATCATGAAAGGATAGAACTTTTAAAAATAATAAAGCAGCATGAAGTAAAAATCCAACAGCTTCAAGATGATGCCAAGAGAAAAAATATAAGATTAATAGGCTTCAGTGAAGAGGCAGGAGTCAATGCAAATGACATAGCCAAAATATTCACAGAAGTAATAGAAGAAAATTTCCCAAACATGGGGAAAGAATCTGATATGCAGATAAATGAGGCATATAGAATGCCAAACAGTCACAATAAACATAAATCCACACCCAGACACATAATAATTAAGATCTCAGACATACAGCATAAAAACAGAATACTAAAAGCTGTTAGAGAAAAGACACAACTCACCTACCAAGGAAAGGCCATTAGATTCACAGCAGACCTTTCAGCACAAACCTTCAAGTCAAGAAGAGCTTGAAGAGAGGTATTTCAAGCCTTGAAAGAAAACAACTTTCAACCCCGACTAATATAACCAGCAAAACTTTCATTCAAATTTAATGGAGAAACAAGATAATTCCATGACAAAGAACAACTGAAGAAATTCACATCCACCAAACCAACCCTAGAAAGGGTACTGAAAGACATACTACACAGAGATAAAAATGACCACAATCCCCAAAACAACAACAGAAAAAACCACCAGGTAGGATAAGCAATTAAATAAGGGGAAAAGCAGAAAGTAAACATCTGGAACATAACATGGCAAAGTCAAGCCACTACATAGCAGTGATACCCATAAATGTAAATGGCCTCAATTCACCTATAAAAAGAAATAGACTGACAGAATGGATCAAGAAACATGATCTCACAATATACTATATACAAGAAACACATCTGATGCAAAAAGAAACTCATAGATTAAAAGTCAAAGGATGGAAAACACTATTCCACACAACAGTAACCCCGAAAAAAGCAGGGGTAACTATTCTAATTGCAGATAACATGAACTTCAAACTTAAAATGATTAAAAGAGATAAAGAAGATCACTACATACTCATTAGTGGAAAAATTCAAGAGGAACAACGAACAATTATAAATATATATGCACCAAACATAGGAGCACCCAACTGTGTAAGACAGATACTAATGGACATGAAAAACCAAATACACAAGAACACAATTTTAACAATGGATCTTAATAGCCCATTGTCACAAAGAGAAAGATCAACTAGACAAAGAGTCAGCAAAGAAATAACAGAATTGAATCATACCTATGAGCAATTGGACTTAGTAGATGTTTACAGATTGTTCCACCCAACCACATCAGAATACACATTCGACTCAGTAGCACATGGGACATTCTCCAAAATAGACCATGTATTATCCCATCAAACATTCTTAAGTAAAGGCAAAGGTATTAAAATCATACCATGCATAATATCTGACCATGGCACAATGAAATTGGAAATTAATGCAAAAGAAATTACAAAACCTGCATAAATAAATGAGAATTAAATAACAACATTTTGAACAACCAGTGGGCTACAAATGAAATTAAAGAAGAAATAAAGCAATACCTACAATTCAACGAAAACACAGAAATAATGTACTGTAATCTATGGGATGCAATGAAAGTGGTCTTAAGAGGGAAATATATAGCAATAAATTGTCATTTCAAGAAAACAGAATGAACACAAATAAACAGCCTAATGCTCCATCTCAAGCATCTAGAAAAAGCAGAGCAAGCTAAACCCAAAGCTCATAAGAGAAGAAATTGTAAAGATAAGACCAGAAATCAATGCAATTGAAAATTTTAAAAAATACAAAGAATTAATGAATCAAAAAGCTGGATTTTTTGAGAGGATAAACAAAATTGAAAAACCCCTAACTAACTTTATCAAGAAAAAGAAAGAAAAAAGGCAAATTCACTCAAAAAGAACTGAAAAGGAGGAAATTACTACAGATCCCATGGAAATTCTAAAGATCATGAATACCTACTTTGAAAATCTCTACCCACATAGAGTGGAAAACACAGAGGAAATGGTCAGATTTCTAGAAACATATGAACTACCAAACTCACCCAAGAAGATATAGCAATTTTGAACAACCCAATATCAGCTATTGAAATTCAAAATGTAATTAAAAACTTACCAATAAAGAAAAACCCGGGTCTGATGCATTCACAGCTGCATTCTACCAGAAATTTAGACAAGATTTCATGCCAATTCCCCTTAAAATCTTCAATGAAATTGAGAAGAAAGCAATCCTCCCTGAATCTTTCCTGGAGGGAAGTACTACTCTGATACCAAAACCACAGAAAAACCAACCAAAAAGGCGAACTATAAACCAATCTCACTAATGAACATTGATGCAAAGATTCTCAACAAAATACCAGCAAATAGAATGCAGCAAATCACAAAGAAGATTATACATCATGACCAAGTGGGGTTCATTACAGGAATGCAAGGATGGTTTAACACACAAAAATCAATAAATGTAACACACCACATCAACAGAGCCAAAAACAAAAACCAAATGGTCATCTCAATAGACGCAGAAAAAACTTTTGACAATGTCCAACACATGTTCATGATAAAAAACCCTTCAGAAACTCAGAATACATGGTGTCTACATCAACCTTACAAAGGCCATCTTTGGCAAAACAACAGCCAACATCATACTAAATGGAAAAAACTGAAATCTTTCACTTTAAAACCAGGAACAAGACAAGGATGTCCACTGTCACCACTCATTTTCAATATAGTTCTGGAAACACTAGCCAGGGCAATCAGACAAGAGAGAGAAATAAAAGGAATAAAGATAGGAAAGGAAGAAGTTAAATTATCACTATTTGCAGATGACATGATACTCTATATAGAAGACCCAAAAAACTCCATTAGAAGACTACTAGAGGTAATAAACAAGTTAAGCAGTATAGCTGGAAACAAACTCAATGCTCAAAATTCAATAGCATTCCTGTACACAAACAAAAAACTCATTGAGAGAGAAATTATGGAAATATCACCCTATACAATAACATCTAAAAAATGAAATACTTAGGAATCAACCTAACCAAAATGTAAAAGACCTATATGCTGAAAATTATACTATACTGAAAAAGGAGATTGAAGAGGATATTATAAAATGAAGGATATTCCTTGCTCTTGGCTAGGAAGAACCAACATTGTGAAAATGGCCATACTCCCCAAACTGATATACAGATTTAATGCAATCCCAATCAAAATGCCATTGACATATCACAAAGATCTAGAGAAAACACTCTTAAAATTCATTTGGAAACAGAAGAAATCTATAATAACAAAGGCAATTTTGGGTAACAAAGGCAAGGCAGGAGGCATCTCAATTCCTGACTTGAATCTATACTACAAAGCCACAGTGATAAAATCAGCATGGTACTGGCAAAGAAATAGACCTGAGGATCAATGGAACAGATTAGAAGATGCCAGAACAACTACAAAGACACTCAGCCACCTGATATTTGACAAGGGGGCTAAATATGTCCACTGGAAGAAGGACAGCCTATTTAATAAATGGTGTTGGAAAAACTGGCTCTCCACATGCCTAAGACTGAAACTAGATCCATGCATATCACCATGCACAAAACTAAAGTCCAAATGGATCAAAGACCCTAAATATTAAAACAGAAACACTAAATCTACTGGAAGACAAGGTAGGTAGAAGTCTTGGAGACATAGGGGTAGGCAGAGTATTTATGAACAAAACGCAAACTGCACAGGAAACACTTCAAAGAATCAACTACTGGGATCTCATATTATTAAAAAGTTTCTCCACTTCAAAGGAAATCCCTAAAAGAGTGAAAAGAAAACCCACAGAGTAGGAAAGAATTTTAGCCAGCAACCCCTCAGACAAAGGACTTATGTCCAGAACATATAAAGAATTGAAAAACATCAAGCCCCCCAAATTCAAAGACCCTCTCCAAAAATGGGCATCTGAAATGAACACAGTTCTCAGAGAAAGATATACAAATGGCAGATAAATACATGGAAAAATGTTCACTATCACTTGTCATTCAAGAAATGCAAATTAAAACAACATTGAGGTTTCACCTCACTCCAGAAAGAATAGCTGCCATCAAGAAATCAACTGATAACAAATGTTGGCAAAGCTGCAGGGAAAAAGGAACACTGCTCCACTGTTGGTGGGAATGTAGACTGTTGCAACCACTATGGAAATCCATATGGAGAATTCTCAGAAGACCAGGATTGGAAACCCCATTCAATCCAGCTATTCCCCTCCTGGGTATTTTCCCAGAAGAACTGAAAAGTTCATATCACAGTGATATATGTGCACCCATGTACATAGCAGCACAATTTGTAATAGCTAAATCTTGGAAACAACCAAGATGCCCATCAACTTCAGAGTGGATGAAAAAGATGTGGTATTTTTGCACAATGGAATATTACTCAGCTATAAAAAACGATGATCTTGAGGCCTTCATAGGTAAATGGAGACAACTTGAGATTATCTTAATTAGTGAAATAAATAATCATATTTATAAATATCACATTGTGTCTGTAGTGTAAAAAGTGATAAGAACTTTAAGAGTATTAAAACCCAAAATGTGTAATTGCTATTGTAAAAAAGAGAGGAAAAGAAAGTGCTCTAAGGGATATAACTGCATGTATGTTTGAGTGTGTAAAATAGATGAGCATATTGCTGAATCTTTGTTGGATCTTTGAGCAGAACTGTTTGCAGTCTCACTGTTTCAATGTCTACTATGTATCCATTAATTTGTAACTTGAACAACTATATCCAAGATGACAATATGTAATTTATCAACTAGTGATTTCTTAATGTTTTTTGTCTTTTTTTCTTTTTTCTTTTAGATTTCTGTATTGTTGCTACCCTTTTTTTCTTTGCTTTTTTTCTCTTTCAATAAAATTGTTCAAAAATTGCATAATTGCTATTGTAAAAAAGAGAGGAAATAGGAAATGCTATAAAAGATATAACTGCATGAATATTTAAGTGTTTAGGATTGGTAACCATACTTCTAAGTTCTTTTTGGATTGTTGAACAGATCTGTTTGCAGTCTCACTGCTTTATGTATACTTTGTATGCTCTAATTTTGTAACTTGAACAACAATTTCTAAAAAGACAATATGTAATTTATCAATTAGTGATTTCTTACTGTTTATCTTTTTTTTGAAATTCAATATTATCTCTACCCTTTACATGTTTTTTGTCTTTTTTAAAAAAAAATTTTAAAGAGAAAAAGAACAGAAAAAAGGTAGAAATATAACAGAATTTTTAAAAAATGGATAAACAGTAAGAGATCACTAGTTGATAAATTACATATTGTCCTCTTAGAAATAGTTGTTCAAGTTGCAAAATTAAAGGATACAAAGTAGATATTCAAACAGTGAGACTGTAAACAGCTACACATGCATAAGTCTCTACATGTATTTCTATCCTTTCTGTATTAGAGGGAAAAACAAAACATAGCAAGACAAAACAAAACAAAACAAATTCTTATAAAAACATGAAACCAAAAAGTTCTATGAAACCTCAGTACAAGATGATCTACAATGATTACTGTGTTGTTTCTTATTATCTTCAATACAATGTCTATATCATCAGGCATAATTGAATATAGCAGTATAATTGAATATAGCAGTACATAACAATATTAGTAAAAATAAAACACTGTAGACAGTATAAAACTTCAAAGGCAGGTAATAATCAAACCAGAGTGAATAGTCCTCAGTGCAGTTGCCTATACTCTCAGACTTGATACTATCAATCATAACAGCTTTGAGTAAAATCTATCAATACAAAACAGCAATCTAACAAACCAGATTCGATTATGATCAGTCATGGTAAAACAGTATAGTTTTACACAGCTTTAGATTAAGTTAACAGGAAATTAAGGATGATTACCATACTATATCCTATTACTTTCGGGGTAACTGTCTGTGCCCTCAAATCTAGTACAGGTAGAATGACTGGAACAGAATATAATATATCTAAGCAGAGTGGTGTGAGTAATGTGGGTTTTAAATCCTGGTGCACTATTAACAATATAGTGTATGAAGGCCATCTATGTTAGAGATTCTAGCCATCCTTCTCTGCCTCATTTCTACTATGCTATTTTTCTGCCTTTGTTTGGCTACTTTTCTCCTTCATTCTACTGCCTGCCCCATTCATTGAGGCCTTTCTGCCACTGTTACTAAATTCCTGGTATTTTTTCTATCTTTCTAGAATGTCCTTCAGTATTCTCTGTAGGGTTGGATTGGTGGTCACAAACTCCCCCAGTTCCTCTTTGTCATGGAAGCATCTTGTTTCTCCATTAATTTCTAGTGACAGCTTTGCAGAGTACATCAATCTGGGCTGGAGGTTATTTTCTTTCAGGGCTTGGAATACTTCGCTCCAAGCTCTTCTTGATCTGATGGTGTGTGTTGAGAAGTCTGCCATGATCTTGATGGGCTTACCTTTATAGGTAATCTATTTCTTTTCTCTGATGGCTTTTAATATTCTGTTTTTATATTGAATTTCTGATGTCTAAATTATTATATATCTGGCTGTAGCTCTGTTTTGGTTGTAGGTGGCTGGAGTTCTGTATGCTTCACATAACTGAATGTCATTTTCTTTTCCCATGCTTGGGAAGTTTTCCTTAGTTATTTCTGTGAATAGCCTTTGTAATTCACTTGTTTGTATTCCTGCTTCTTCATTCACATTTCTTCTTCTTAAATTATAGATTCTCTTCTCATCTTCTAGCCTTTGTATTGTTACTGCCTGTTTCCTTGTTATTTTTAAGAGACCTTTCCTTTCATGATCACACATTCCAAACTTGTCTTCAAGTTTTGATAGTCTTTCCTTAGTTTCTTTTAAGGAGTTTTGCCAGCTTTCAATGTAGTTTTTAATTTCCTTGTAGTCTCTTTGAATCTGATTCATGTATTCTATATTTTCTTTATATTCTTTATTGAATGTTTCTCTCCTTTTTTTGTGTTCCTCCCTTCTTCTGTCTATGTTTTCCTGAGAGATGCTTAGCATTTCTTTTATTACTCTACTCATATCTTGTTTTACCTGATTTAATATTTCAGTTTTGAGTTCATCTACAAAGTGCCAAAGAGATCTCTTAATGTCTATAGAAGCCATGTCTGATGTTGCATGTTTGCCACCCTCAGTCTCCCTTTTTTTTCCTCTCCTGGATCAGTGATCTCAGGATTCTGGGCTGGGGGCCTCCTCTTGCCTCTCTCTCCTGTCATGGTCCCAGCTTCCTCCACATAGGTGTACAGTGGAGGTCCCAGCCCCCTTCACTGTTTACCATGATTCCTCCGAAGCATGCTGGTTAGGGTCCTCCACCCTCTCCTGCCTGCTCTTGTCACTGAGGTGTAAGCAGGGGCTGCATATACTGACCCCCCCCCACTGGGCCAACCAAACTTCAGGGGCTTTCACTAGGTTAGTGCATACTAGGTGCAGGGAATCAATTTCAGATGGCTCATTGAGTCCTGGTAAGGGGCATGACTCAGTCCAAGTAAATCCCATGAATCTGCTCTGGGGAGGGAGCAACAAACTGAAGTCACTGTCATTCCCACTTCTGGCTCCTCCTGCCCTACTCCAACATGTTGTCCATTTGGTCGTGACCTTCCCATGGGGGGACCTCATTCCCAGTACTGACAGTGGATTAATGAAGGTCCCTTCACCAGCTCTGCTCTCCATTGGGCTCACCAACCCCCAACTTTAGCTTGGCTGTGGCTCCTGTGAGTGGTGGCGAGAACGAGTTTGGGCGGCTCTGCCTGCTGGCACAAATTTGCGAACTCAGGCCGGCGCAAATTTTGCAGATCACAGTGAAAACACCTTTTCTGGTAATTTTAGCTGTTCTACTGTGGCCCTGAGACTGTGTGTTTGATGAGTTTTTTATGTTTTCATTTCTTCCTGTGTCTAGAGGATCCATCTCCCTCTGTCTGGGTCTCTCCAGGAATTTTTATTCTGACATATGAGTTGTTTCTCCTGGGAGGCTTTGTATTTTGTTGCTCACTGGTTAGTCATCTTTAGCTCCTCTGGGAATTTTAAAAATAATTAAGATGTGTTATGTACATATACCAACCACCCAAGATCAATATAATCAATACTACTGCAAACACATGCTAATAAAAATAATTTTTTAAAAAAATTATGTTGGGTTGCATTGCAGATCTATAGCAGATAGAGGTGGGAGATGATAGAAATGAACTGGGTTTGAGTTGTAAAAGTTTTATGGACCATGTAAGGCTTTGTATTTTAATATGTAGCCAGTAGATCTCCTAAGAAAATTAGGATCTTAGGAGATCCTAAGAAAATTATCTTTTTAAAGAAATCCTTGAGGCCTTCACATAGTACTACTAGCTTCCAAACTTTCATCATATCCATTTTGAGTCACTCTTAGGAAGGTTTTAACTCTCATAGAGTAATACAATATTTGTTGTTCAAAGTTCATAGGGCTCAAATTGCAAAGTACAACCCTTATTATCATTCCTCAAAAGAACATTATAGAGAATACTTTTAGCACATTAGATAACCATCATCCATTTACCATCTTCTAGAAACAGAAACTCATTTTTCTTTTAGGATCACACATCTCCCACTGAAGTCTGTGTGTTTCAAGCATAAGTAACTCTTTGTCCTACTCCTACACTATTTTGTCCACCAACTAGGCCATTTCGTCCCAACCACAGCAACTCATCAGGACTAGAAGTGACTCAAGCAAATGACGGTCATTTGTAGATATTTAATTTAAACTATTCAGGAGGTAATTTTATCTTGGGACACTGTAAGAGGGGTGCAACTAGCAACCAAGTTATCCACATGAATAGCTTGAGAATAAAGTCAGCATGGAGTAAAACAAAAGAAAGAGGTGGTCATAGTTCTGTGTTTAGTGCTACAGAAGACACAATGCAGTAAATGCACTGTGCCTACCATCAATAAGCTGAAAATATATCTGAGGATACATCATAATAATGATAGTCACACTAAAAAGAGGTTTTAAAAAAAAAGAAAAAAGAGTCTTTGTCTCTTCTCTACTGGGACAAGCAGAAGTGTCTGCCAACCTGTCTTAACTTGAAAAGAGGGAGTTTGAGGATTATGGGTTCAGCAGGTTAAGTTTTCATTTGTCTCTTTCTGTTTTTTGTCTTTCTTCTCAAGGCTTCACTTTCCTAAATATTAATACATAAAAATATTCTTAACCTTTATGCTACCCTGACTTTATTATAAATCATTTTATAACTGTGTTTTTCTGCAAAAAAAAAAAAGGAGAGGTGTCTTGTACTAATTTTAGAAACAGTTTGACATGCACTGGCAAGTTAGGCTGAGGAAAGCCCATGTGATCAGTGTGCAATCCAGGGATGGTAAGGCCAAAAGATACTTAAGAAGGCAGGAGGCAGGCTGACTGAAACTGAGGAACTGAGAAAGAACGTGAAGGATTTCAGGCAAGTGAGAGTGAGACACACCAGAAAGTTAAACTACCAGGCATAGGAAAAACAACTAGAGGAAAGGCTTTATTTTTACCATGCTGAGTGGAATTTAAGTGAAAGAGAAAAAATATTAAACTGAGGCCCCCAAAGAGAGCTATTTTGAACTGAACCTAAGAGAAGACCTAAGACCAGGGTACAGAACTGAAGATCAGAAGACCATGACTGTGGCATCCTGCAAAAGCACTGGCACTATTTTTCCTTGGCTCATGCTGGAGCTTGTAATGAGGCCATCTGCTTGTAATGCTTGCACCATGTGTGGCTGGTGCCCAGAAATCTCCACGCCTTCCAGCAAAGTCATTTTTACACTGTACCTGACAGACAGAGCATGTGTTTATGCTAAAAACACTGCAGGAAAGGGGTGCTGGCAGGAATCAGAAAAGCCTTGACCTTGAGGGAAGACAACCATGGGTTCCAAAGGAGAAAGTATTGAAAATCAGTGGCTAAGGAACCTACTAGAAGCAATTTTGTTAGACTCATATCACACCATGCTCACAAAGAACTGCTTTGGGGCAAGTCAAAGCATGGCAAACTCATTCTGATTTTTGCAGTACTTCATTTTCTTTAACATAGTGTTAAAATAAGTTAAATCAACATTAGCTTTGAAAACTTTAATGAGGATCCCACTGCCAACTGATAGACTCAAAATTATTTATCATGACATTTTACAGTCTGATTTCAATGTTAACACTGATGCTATCCCATGCCTTTTTCTACCACACATATCCAGGTTTCAATAAAACATTTCAGTAAATGTATCATTCCCCTTAATGCTCTATGGAAAATGTAGTTTCCAGGCTTTTTCAAGTGAATCAGGGAAAAGTAAATCAACTTGATCATGATCAGAGGAACTTTAAGAAGATTAAATTTTAATAAGTCACTAGAGATGAAAGGAGAATCCACAAGAATGGTCACACTATTTGAATGGACTTACTCCTGCAAGACACCACAAGCAGAATTCCCTGTGATATTTCCTACACTAGAGTATTAGACTTTGGTGTGATGATAACTGTTTATGTGAAATATCCTAAAAGAATAATGCCCACCTTACAATTCAAGGTTCTTCAGATCAGGATTCTCCACTGGAATATCTTTCTGGTCTTTAGCATTAAGAATAATTGTGCTTCAGCTGGAAAAGTGATTTGCATTAGCAACAAGAAAGAGGAGAGAAGCAAATTTAGGATCTACTCATGGCAAATAAATAGAACTTTATTTCAAAGCACAATAAAGTTGTAGGAAATGACATATAGTAAATGTTTTCATCTATGAAGAACATATTAACTCAATCACCACTATTCAACTCTGCCACTGTGGTATAAAAGTAGCCATAGACAGTGCACAAATGAATGGTCTGCATTCCAATAAAACATTATTTACAAAAGTAGGCTGTATTTTTCTGGCCTTGCTCTATGGTTTCATTTTCTAACAAAGTCTCAGTCATGGCTGTATTCATTCTTTTCACTTATTTTTCTCCATATAAATTCTCGTTCTATTGAATTAATGTTAAATGACTATACTTTATGTAATTTTGTGGCCATTCTGGCACTGTATTTTCTGAAATCAAGTAAGACATTCTTAGTTTTCAAATTAAGTATCTTTATGCTTACTCTGTGGTTGTATTCATGTAAGAAAGAACACTTGCCAAAATCAACAAGACAACAAGTCATTTCAGATGCAATGGATTGTATTAAGAAATGCAGACATTAAAAAGGAAGACTGCATTTAAAATTTTTTTTTTCTCTGTATGTACCTAAAGAAAAGTATAGAAAGGGTCCAGTGATGGTGAAGGTCAAGAAAAGAGAAATAGTGTCTAAGTCAGAATGCAGGAGAGCCCTGGAAGATACCAGCTGGCTATCTTTTCTTTAAGGTCCTTATTTGTAATGCAGTGATCTCTACAGTTTGCTAGCATATTTCATCAGTATGATTCTCTATTTGATGAAATCCACTTATAATAGTGCTGTGCTCTATATGTTTACTGCCGATGTGATTGTTCTCTGTCCTAAACCCTTATAAGTTCATTAATTCAATAAATATTATCCAATATTAATAAATACTAGCATTAAATGCTAAGGCACCATGTAAACAACAGTAAAGAAAAGAGATAATGTTCCTACCCTGCTTACATTTGTTCCTCAAAAGAAAGAGATAACAAATTTATAAGTAAGGAAATAATTATAGTAAAGTGTACTTAGGAAAAATGAAGAACAAAAGGATAAAAAACGATAGAGCTGTTGTTGTACACTGAGGCAGGGGGAGGTTGATAGTAAAAACTTCAATGAAGCATAGGGCTAAGCTATGCAGATATCTGAGGGAAAAAATCATAAGGGAGAGATTATATCTGTTCTTTTTAGAAACACCCAGGGAACCAGAGTGACTGGAGTTGAATGAGTTACAGGCAGCATTATCAACAATGAGATTACATACACACACACACACACACACACACACACATACACCACAAAATAGAGGACAGAATTCCATTAGTGCTTAGAGCATTATTCTGTAGCAGATGAAAACCAACAAAAATTTGAACAAAAGAACTAACATTATCTGACTGACGTTTTAGAAAGAGAGCCAGTACTACTGTTTAGAGAATATATAACAAGGACAGACATGAAGACAAAGAGTTCAGAGATTTCAATGATCCAGGCAAGAAAATATGGTGACCTGGACCACCTCATCACCAAGGGAGAGGTAGTCAGAAGTGGTTATGACTTGTCTTCCTTGACCTTGACTCCATCTACTTCTTCAGTAATATCCCTTCTACTTTCATGTTGCCTTTGCCCATCTAGATTCCCCATGTGGAAAAAAAACATGCAGTAGTTATCTTTCTGAGGCTGGCTTGTTTTGCTTAACATGACAACCTCCAGCTCTACTCATTTTCCTGAAAATTGTAGGAAAAGTAGGGGACAGTCAGAGAAAATTAAAAGGGCTTCAGAGGTTTCTGGCACATAAAGAGTTAAACCCTTGCTAGAGAAAGGAGCTAAAGAAAACACCCACTTCCTGCCAAGATTTAATTCCCTCCTCCTTCCACCTCAGTTTTAGTCCTGTTCCTTTCATTAACTAAACCTCTCTGTTTCTCTCTGTTTCTCTCTCTCTCTCTCTCTCTCTCTCTCTCTCTCTCTCTCTCTCTCTCTCCACACACACACACACACACACACACACACACACACACACGGTTTGTTCCCTGAATCTTGGGTAGAAGGTATTAATCAGTGGGAGTGGAAAGGGTTCCACAAGCCAGAGGTGAGACTGAAGTCCAAGCAACCACACCAGTGTAGCTGACCAAAAAAAAAAAAAAAATAGGAAGCTGGGGGAGATTTGATTCACAAGATTGGAAAGAATAATGTGCTTTGAAGTGCTACTCCCAAGCTTTATAACTCCCAAATTAGGGAGAAAGTCATAAAGGCCACTTCGTTTCTTAAGTGAGAAATGCTGACTCCACCTCTGTATTCCTTATACTCCTAATTCTCATTTTTTCTTTGCTATTGCCTGTGATTGTCAGAACTCACCACCTCCAAGAATTTCTCATTGTGCAGTTCTGTATCATTATCATTATCGGCCACATCAGGAGGTGCCTGTGTGGCCCATGGTGACACTGTAGGCAACTAAAGAACAATGCCACTCATTTCCATAAGATTTTTGAATCTGCCCTGACACAGAGGAACAGGCTGCTGTAAGTATATTTACTGAATGCATGAATTGGAGGGCTTTTTAAGTCCCCAGCACTCACATTAGAATTGTCATAAATGTTAATTACATGAAGAATGTTAATTACATGAAGAATGGCTATTTTCTTTACTTCTTTGCTTTTGTGTTATATTTTTCTTACATCACAACATTACTTGTTTTGTACAGTCAAATGGAGTTTCCTTTTGTTTCTGCGGAAGTTTGATTTTTCTATGAAAAAATTTTAGCCAGCAGTATTAAACATCCGGTTTGCCCAATTCATGTTGGGCAATGCTTCTTGGCTGTTTGTTTGGTTTTTTTTTTTTTTTTTGTAATGGCTTCCAGACTTCTTGTCAAGTTTCATCATGATGATAAGTATGGAAGTTTATAAAGAATTTTAAAATAGAAAACTATTTCTGATTTTACACTTTGTATATGTCTAACTTCATATGCATTACAGAATACTAATAACATTCTAATGTAGTTCTCAACTAAATTTTTCTCAGTGAAATTTTAACTTTCTTAACCTACAATTTACAATAATTGGCATGAGGGGTTAGTTGACTTGTAACACTGAAAATCTCTTTCTTCACAGTCAGATAATACCCACATCTTCAAACTTCCTAAAACCACCTATTCTACAATTGATAGAGAAAATGCAGTGCAGACAATATCTGTTAATATGTTAAGGCCAGCTCCTGATCCTCCTGTCACAGGAAATATTTCTTTAGGTTAAGATACTTTACACAACAGAATGCTGATTTTTCAATTAACTAACAATGCTGATTTCGTTAGGTCAAGTTTGTAGTTTTACCTGTGCATTTTTCTAAAGTAACGAGCCTTTACTATATGGTTAGATGTCATTTCTGCTTATGTTTTGGTTTTTCTGTAGTTGTTCTATTTCCAGTAAGTAAGTTATTTCTATAGCATTTTAAATACTCAGCTTTCTGGTATCAGTGTAGGAGTCTCTAATTTTTCTTTGGAAATTACATAATTTTTTGCTCTTCAATACATTAAGTAAAAATAAACAGACATTAATTTCTTTCTCATATTTGTCTTGCACAACTAGAATTTAATGTGACTAAAATGCTGTAAAATAAGCCATTTATGATAATGGCCATTTTGCTTTCATTTTCTTGTTTTCCATTTGAAACTCCATAAATGAGTTTTCTCCAAATCTGGACAAGTCCAAAAAGTTGGAATTTCTTGTTTTGTTTTGTTTGTTTTTTCTTTCTTCCCTTCACTATTTTTATTATATGGTACTGCCATCTATGGGTTCTATTCATAGAATAATTTTGCTTTGGAGCTTAAAAGAAATTTGAGATTTCAAACTTAAAAGCCTACCTAGTTCTCATTCCCTATTATAGATAAATTCAAGATCTTGATTACTAAATAATTTCAACATAGGTATATTCCTGGTCACTAATAATTCTGAACTCTCATCTATATTTAACATTTTCACTTGTGAAGTGATCCTAAATTTAAACTTTTGCATTTTATTAAAACTTGAGTAGATGAAACTATCTGGATCTTAACACCTGAAATATATTGTTCTTTAAATTTAGGTAAAGATTAACTACTCTAATACAAAAAAAATTTAAAACTTAAGCATTTCTATTTTACCTAATTAATTTGTATAGCTGAGAATATTTTAAAGAATAGGACAAGATTTTTGTTTTTAAGAAAGTTTAAAAATCCCATTATAGAAAGAAGATAATTGTGTAGGAAATTTAGATGAGTATTATTTAAAGGGAATAAGAATTCAATGTAAATTTTCATTTCATTGGAGAAATCTCCAAATCCAGGAAGATCAAAGGAGGAAAACAAAGGTGCCACTGTTATTTCTTCCATTAACTAAAAATGTGTTTTTAAAATATAATGGCAAGAAATTCCAATGAGAAATTCAAAATTGTTTGTATTTCTTCTAAAAATATTCAAATTTAATGAAACACATTGGAGTTTAATGATCTTGAATCTTAAGGACCACATGCTCATTCCTTTTTTCCTAACACTAGTGTTATTTCTCCACTGTGATAACTATGTGTGATAACTTTGACATATTAACATTTCCAAAAATCATGACATTTAAACATTTTTAATAATAAACACTGGAATTTAAAGTCTATATTTTAAAAAATGAAATTAGTGGATCAGCCCACACTCTAACACCTACCTGCTGATTTGTGACCATTTTTGAATGATTATCTGAGCTCACTGAGAAAGAAGAAATTTATGTGGTAGGTAACCATTAATTCAGAGAGAATAATAACTGAGGTAACAGGAGCTGTTGAACAAGTCATATGAAGCACTTTGTTTTATAGTTATCTTCTAAGGAGACTTACAAACTATTTTAAATATCTGTTTTTGTTTGTTTAGTGCATTTTTTATTGTTATGTGTTTGCAGAACATAGTGATTACACTTATCATGGGGAGTTTGTACATGTATATAACACATCTTAATTCTTTCTTCTCCCATTGCTTGCCTATTCCTGCCTGCTCTCTCCAACTCTTAATCCCCTTCCCACTTGAAAAAGTTCTTTTTTACCTATTGCTTTTGTAAGTTGCAAGGAGAAATCATTTATTTCAAGAAATTTCTTTACTATGTGGGCTAAGCCTAAGTACCCTACTAAGAAATTAAGTTTGAACACAGACTTGGTCTTGTATCGCTCCAAAAATGTCTTACAATGACTGCCCATTGTAAGTAGAAAAATAAATCATTTCTCAGTGGTTTCCCTGTAGAATCTATTGGTTCTTACTTATTTTATTAAAAAGTAGGAAAAGAAAGGAGGAGCTAAAGATGGCCGATCAGTGAGCAACAAAATACAAAGCCTCCTGGGAGAAACAACTCATATGCAAGAATAAAACATCTTGCAGAGACCCACACAGAGGGAGATGGATCCTCTTGACACAGGAAGACATTAAAATGTAAAAAAACCTCGTCAAACATGTCAGGACTACAACTGGAACAGCTAAAAATTATGGGACACAACTTTTACACTGCAACCTGTCAAGTTTGCACTGGTCTGAATTTGCACCAGCTTGAATCTGTGATGGCTGGCAGAGCCATCCAAAATCTTTCCTGCTGCCACTCACAGGAGACACACCAGTGCTGAAGTCAGGGATTGGTGAGCCCAAAGGAGAGCAGAGCCAGCGAAGGGACCTTCATTAATCCACAGTCAGGGCTGGGAATGAGACCCCCCCCCAACGAGAAGGGTACAACCAAATGGGCAACATGTTGGAATTGGGCAGGAGGAGCCTGAACTGGGAATGACAGTGACATCAGTTGGTTGCTCCCTCCCCAGAGAAGATTCATGGGATTTGCTTGGACTGGGCTGTACCCCTGGCCAGGACCCAATGAGCTGTCCCAAATCAATTCCCTATGCCTAGCACACACTAACCTGGTGAAGGCTCCTGAAGTTTGGCTGGCCCAGCGGGGAGGGGGAAGGCATACAGAGCCCCTGCTTACATCTTAGTGACAAGAGCAGGCAGGAGAGGGCGGAGGTCCCTTACCAGTGTGCTTCAGAGGAAACCTGGCCAACAGGGAAAGGGGCTGGGACCTGCACTGTACACCTGTGTAGAGGAAGCTGGGACCACAACAGGTAAGAGAGGCAAGAGGAGGCCCCCAGCCCAGAACCCTGAGGGCACTGATCCAGGAGAGAGAAAAACAAGGGACATTGAGGGTGGCAAATACACAACATAAGACATGGCTTGAATGGACATTAAGAGATATCTTTGGGACCTTGTAGATGAGCTCAAAACTGAAATATTAAATCAGGTAAAGCAAGATATGAGTAGAATAATAAAAGAAATGCTAAGCATCTCTCAGGAAGACATAGATGGAAGAAGGGAAGAACACAAAAAAAGGAGAGAAATATTCAATAAAGAATATGAAGAAAATATGGAATACATGAAGCAGATTCAAAGAAACTACCAGGAAATTAAAAATTCCATTGAAAGCTGGCAAAACTCCTTAAAAGAAGCTAAGGATAGACTATCAAAACTTAAAGACAAGTTTGCAATGTGTGACCATGAAAGGAAAGATCTCTTAAAAATAACAAGGAAATAGGCAGTAACAATGCAAAGGCTAGAAGATGACAAGAGAATCTATAATTTAAGAAGAAGAAATTGAATGAAGAAGCAGGGATATATACGAGCAAATTACAAAGGCTATTCATGGAAATAATTAAGGAAAACTTCCCAAGCATGGGAAAAGAAAATGACATTCAGTTATGTGAGGCATACAGAATTCCAGCCACCTACAACCAAAACAGAGCTACAGCCAGACATATAATAATCAAGATATCAGAAATTCAATATAAAAACAGAATATTAAAAGCCATCAGAGAAAAAAAACAGATTACCTATAAAGGTAAGCCCATCAGGATCATGGCTGACACAGACCATTAGATCAAGAAGAGCTTGGAGCGAAGTATTCCAAGCCCTGAAAGAAAATAACCTCCAGCCCAGATTGATGCACCCTGTAAAGCTGTCACTAGAAATTAATGGAGAAACAAGATGCTTTCATGACAAAGAGGAACTGGGGGAGTTTGTGACCAATCCAACCGTACAGAGAATACTGAAGGACATTCTAGAGAGAGAAAAAACCCGGGATTTTAGGAACAGTGGCAGAAAGGCCTCAATGAGTGGGGCAGGCAGTAGAATGAAGGAGAAAAGTAGACAAAAGACAGAAAAATAGCATAGCAGAAATGAGGCAGAGAAGGATAACTAGAATCTCTAACATAGATAGCCTTGATACACTATGCTGTTAATAGTGTACCCGGATTTAAAACCCACATTACCCACACCACTCTGCTTAGATATATTATATTCTGTTCCAGTCATTCTACCTGTACTAGATTTGAGGGCATAGACAGTTATCCCCAAAATAATAGGATATAGTATGGTAATCATCCTTAATTTCCTATTAACTTAATCTAAAGCTCTGTATAACCTACATTGTTTTACCATGACTGATTGTAATTGAATCTGTTTTGTTAGATCACTGTTTTGTATTGATAGGCCTTATTCAAAGCTGTTATGATTGATAGTATCAAGTCTGAGAGTATAAGCAACTGCACTAAGGATGACAAGATTCACTAGACTATTCACTCTGGTTTGATTATTACCTGCCTTTGAAGTTTTATACTGTCTACAATGTTTTATTTTTACTAATATTGTTATGTACTGCTATATTCAATTATACTGCTATATTAAATTATGCCTGATGATATAGACAATTCTATTGAAGATAATAAGAAACAACACAGTAACCATTTATACACAGCCTGGTTAGCTGTATAAAAATACTATACTATGGTTTTATATGACTTTTTGGTTTCATGTTTTTATAGGAATTTGTTTTGTTTTGTCTTGCTATGTTTTTTTTTCCCTCTAATACAGAAAGGATAGAAATACATGTAGAGACTCATGCATGTGTAGCTGTTTACAGTCTCACTGTTTGAATATCTACTTTGTATGCTTTAATTTTGTAACTTGCACAACTTTTTCTAAGAGGACAATATGTAATTTATCAACTAGTGATTTCTTATTGTTTATCTTTTTTTTTCTCTTTAAATAATAAAAAAGTAGGAAAAAATGGGCAACTATTTCCAAATATCTAACCACATTCCATTAGCATCTAATGAAAATTTAGTGAGAATAAAAAGTCATAATTAACATTTATGGAGTGCTTGTTATAAGCCAGAGAGTTTGGCTCCTAAGTTAAGTTCTAAAACAAACATAAATTTACTACAGGGGATGTAGTCAATGATAGAGTACTTGCCCAGCATGTACAAAACCCAGGGTTCAATGTGCAGTACTGAAAATGAATAGATAAGTTTACTTTATTCACAGATCTCGGTTGCATGATGCAGCGAGTTACAACTGTAAGTAACATTAAGTCTTGATCCCCCAAAAGTTTGCAGTTTGTCATTCAATAAATAATTTTACAAATCACTAAAACATAAAGCAAATCTTTGCATAGAAGAAACATAAACCAAGTGCTATAAGATAGTTTGGAAACAATGTCTTTTGAGATTAATCTTATATAGCACAAGTAGTATTTAAACAAAGTTGGGGCTAGGAATATATACCACATAGGAAAAAGAAATATCCAATTTAAAAAAACTAGGAAATTTTGAATGTGTTCAACTAATATCAAGTTACCTTTTTTGTGGGAGTTTCAGTTAACAGTAGATTTAGAAGACAATCTAAAAAACAATGTTAGAAACACTTTGAAAAGTCTTGTACATCAGAGTAGCTGTGTGATCTAAATAGTAACTAGAAAGTTCCACAAGCTCTGATCTGAAAGATTTGAAGACAAATAAGAAGATAGAGAGGTCAGAAAATACAAGAGACTGTATATTACCGTAAGTGATTGGAGATTGAAGATATAAGCCAGAATGATATGGGGGGGTGAATAGTTATGAAAAACACTGTAATGATGGAAAATCCTGACTTAACATTCACTGATTGAATGTTGGAAGAAAGAAAAGAGAGTCAAACACAGCTCATAGTTCTGGGTCAAAATAACCTAGAAAATGATGCATCCATTACTAAAAAGGAAACCAGGAAAGACTAGTAAAAAAGATGACATGTTTTCAGTGACAGTATTTTTTCAAGGTGCCAAAAAACTCTTTCCAATGGAGACCCTAGAAGGCCAGTGGAAGAGCAATTATGGAAGCCAAGGCTGGAGAAGTCCATTTGCATTTTTTTACACATGAAAGAAATCATAGAAGTAGTTGGAATTAACAATAAGAGATAATGAAAGAACCATTGGAAAATCCTTACTTCTATGATCCCAGAAAGAAAGATAAAGAAGGAAAGCAGTGACTCTCAGGGAGGAAAGAAGACAACCAAGAAAAATACTATAGAAATAAGAACTGGAGAATGTTTCAAGGAGGAAATTGTCAACATTTATTAAATATTTAGGCAAAGAAATAACAAAGGCTTTGCATAAATTGTGGATCATCTTACTCAGCTCAGATATTATTAGTAGTCTTTAACAAAATGTTTTATTAGAGAGCACTTCCAAAATATTAAGACCTACCTTCTACTGACAATGTCATACTGCATTATTAGTTCTCAATTTTTCATTTTTCCTCCAGTTTTGTGATTCTTCTTCTTCTAGAAAGAACATACTTGCAGCCCCACTGACTTTGGGCTTGGCCTTGTGACTTGACTAAAAAGTGGGAGCAGACATGACTCAGGCCACCCCCTAACTGAGGCACCTCCTAGGGTGCTCTTCCTGTCACTAATGTATACTGTGCTGGCTACTGCCACAGGGCCAGCATGACCCGGATAGGAGTTGCTCAGATTTGGCTCTGGAATAGGAAAATGAACCTAGTGAGTAAACCCAGTCAAAACAGTGCAGATAACCTGTAGCAGCCATGCAATATGAGTTAGAAATAAATATTTGCTCTTGTAAACCACTGAGATATTGGAGATGTTTGATGCCACAGCAAAAGCTGACTAGCCTATCACAGTTAGAAAACAGATAAAATGTCTAAAATTTTTGCCATCTTTGGAAATGGTGTTTGTTGTGCAATGTTCTTTAAAGGATGTAAATTGAAAATAACTTATTCTGATCATTCTTAGCAACCTGGGTCATAGTTTGAAAAAAAACCCATGCCTTACTATCCCTTATTCATTTGAGTAATTTGCAGACAAGGAAATTTTTGTGAATTGCCTTTAATTACATGACATACCAGGTACAAAGGATGCTTTCCTTTGATTTTTCTCTATGGGCTCTTTAAAAACTATACACCCAGATTCCCTGTACTTGGATTTACCAGGGAAAGTATCTTCCTCTTTGTTAGCAGAAACTGCACTTCTCTGACTGTTCAGAATTCAACATTCTGTGCTGCCATTGTGCTATTAAAATTTCTCCTCCGCTACTTCCTTTGTGCCTTGTGAGTTTTTTCATGGAACTGTAATGTAACTGTTGAAATAAAGATGTAACATACTAAATTACCCTCTTAAATAAAAAAAACTTACCATGTTTAGGCATTTTTAAACGTAGTATTTTTCCCTAGACTTGGCCTGAAAAAAAATCAATGGTATAAAAATTAAAACACAGTACCCAAGCTTACAGTGTGAACAATTTACTTTTGTTTTGCCCATTTGTGACAAATTATGTGTTTAAAGAAGATGTATAACTTTATAACAAGACCATCGACCATCAGTGTTCCCAAAATCATCTGGATGCCTGGTTATCTATATAAAAATACTGGTTATTCAATTTTTAAGTTATAGGCTATATAATATAATAAAGTTGCAAAAAAATTCAAAGTAAATAACCAACAGCTGTACACTATTGTCCTTTGAAATACTCTTAGGGAAATACGGCATTGTCAGAAGCAGGTGACTGGTGGTAATCAGAAATGTCACGTCTGATACCACTACTGAGACAAGTGGGAGGCAACAGGTTGTGAATAAAGAGAGCTGGTAAGTCCATGAGGATATAAAGAGGCTGGTGTAGAAACATTAATGAAAAGATAAGTGGTAAAAAAGACAAGAGGAGAAACCTCAACAGCTTTCAAGACAAATCACACTGAGGAGAAAACTCTCAATAGGAAGACTATAAGGATATTTGCTTTGAAAAATATTTTTACTAAAAGGAAACTCAGGTTCTAAGAACAAAGTACCGGTCTAAAGACTCCTTTTCCTGATTTTATACATAAAATTGTTTAATTTTCATTGTATGTTTAGAAGTAGTACCACTTACCCAGTTACATTTTGCAGGAGTATTTAACTACAGCTCCTATGATCAGTGATTTGGTCATTAAGTCAGTAGATGATAACATCGTGTTGATGTCAATGGAGCTCACTCAAAAAGGACCACCCACTCAGCCCCAGGATTTACCATTTTTCTCCCCTTAAAATGTTCCCTTTGAATATGGAGAGGGAAATATGTTACTGCACTACCACTGGAATTCCCTGTTTCAACCGAGAGCACCTGTGAGTCAGCCTATATCTGGGTGTCCACCCTCAGAGGTCCTGCAGAGGCATCCCTGAGCTCTGAGAGCCACCAAATTAACAGGGTGGTGTTTCTTAGCATTGATCTCAACTCACCCTCCAATTTCAGTTCTGTGGAAAAATACATCTTTCATAGAAAACCATCAGAGAACCTTTCATCCTTATTTTTCCTTCCTTTTCTGTTACTTCCTGTATTGGTTACTTTTTACTCATCACTGAGACAAAATACCTGATGCCCAAAGTTAGGAAAGGAAAGGATTATTTCTTACAGTTTTTGGAGGTTTCAGTCCATACTCAGTTGGCTGCAAGGCAGGGTGGCATGGCGGGGCCACAGTTCATGGCTGCTGCAAACAGCAAGTGGAAACTGGCAAGAGAGACACGCCTTCTTCCAGTCATTACATTGTATGCTGGCTCCACCCCCTAGGCGGTTGTAGCACTGACACCATCAATCCAAGCACTAGACAATGAACCAATCACAAATGTACAATGCAAACACATGAGGCCTGGGGACAACCAACATAAACCATGACACTTCCTAAGATCCACACTTTTCTTTTTTGAAAAAACAGCTTCAGTATTAATGAAATTTCATATAAAATGCTGCTTCTGATTAAAGGCATGTTATATTTTTTAGATACCCAAGATACTGGTAAGTTACAGATTCTTCACATTGATGTGTTGACAGAATGTATATGCAGAGAACATACTATGCTTCATCTTAGCTTACAGTAAAAAATGTCCTATGTGTGTTAGGCATGGACATTACCATTTCATGGATATTGAAAGGGAATTTTATTGTTTCTGCTCTATTAACCATGTTAGAACTGAGTTGACAAAGCCAGTCCTTACTCAGCATGGAGGAATCAAAACAAAGAGAGATGAGAAGAGATATATCCAAACATGATATCCTGGCCCTTGATTTTTTTGTTTGTTTTTTTACTTTGCACTGGGGCCAAGGCAGCATGCAGTCAGTAGAAACCACATTCCACTTTTTGAATTTTGATCTTTTCCTAGGCTAGCAATATGCTATACAATACTCTGTCTTGATGCTGGACAGCAGAAGCACATTGAAGGTCCAAGTCAGCCATACAAACACAAGGATAAGAACACATAACCCACAGTTGCCAAACTGTGATATTCTCCAGGGCAGGTGCATTAAGTGTATATTTCAGCTTGTGATATTTTCAATTTATGATTGGTTTATCAGGACATAACATTGTGGTAAACTGAAGAGCCCTATGCAAGGAGGCAGAGATTCTTGAGAACCATCTTAAAGGCTAAAACTGTGACAAGATTATACGGAGGATCCAGGAGGACACAGTGAGTAAGGGTGGATACAATACAAACATAGAAAGATTTAAAGAGGTGAAAGACCATGAAAAACAAATATGGAACACTGAAGAAAGAAACTATAGAAGACATTAGAAAATGGGGAGACTTCCTTGTTCATGGAGCAGAATATTGTGAAAATGGCAGTATTACTGAAAGCAATCTACAGTCAGTGTAATTCTCATTAAAATAGTAACATTTTTCAGAGAACTAAAAAATGCAATCCTGAATTTCATGTGGAAATGGGAAAAAAAAAACAGAATAACCAATACAACTCTGAGTAATAAAGAGCAAAACTGAGGACATCACAACACCAGATTTCAATCTACACTCTAAAGTCATAGTAATAAAAATAACATGATTCTAACACAAAAATAGAAATAGAGACCAATACAATAGAATATAGGACAGAACAAATCCATGTGCCTACAACTATCTGATTTTTGACAAAAGTACCAAAAAAATATATTGGAGAAAAGACAGTCTCTTTAACAAGTGGTATTGGGAAAATTGAATATCCACATACAGAAGATTTAAACTAGATCTCTATCTCTCAACATGTATTAAAATCAAATAAAAAATGGACCAAAGATCTAAATATAAAGTCAAAAACATTGATGCTGATGGGAGAAGACATAGATAAAATCTTTGAAGCCATAGCCACAGACACAGATTGACTTAATAGGACTTCAAAAGCATAGGAAATGATATCAAGAATCAATAAATAAGACTACATCAAATAAAAGCTTCTGCATGCAAAGGAAACAGAGTGAAGAAACAATTTAATGGGAGAAAACCTTTCCTAATTATGCTTCTGACAGGAGTAATATCTAGCAGATATCAAGAACTCAAAAAATTATTCCCCCAAAACAAAGAGCCCAATAAAAAAATGGACACATGAACTGAGTAAACACTTCTCAAGAGAAGTACAAATGAAAAAATGTTCAACATCTCTAGTTATTAGATAAATACAAATCAAACTACTTTGATAATTCCATTTTGCCCCAGTCAGAATGGCTGCTTTCAAGAATAAAAAATATACTGTCAGAGATAAGGTGGAGAAGGGTGCTTTCTACACTGTGAATGGGAATATAAAATAGTATAACCACCATGAAAGTCAGTTTCAAAACTAAAAATTGATATAACCTTTAATTCAGCTATACCACTCATAGGCATACTTCCCAAACAAAACTATATTTATAATGATTCATATATACCCAAGTTTATTGTAGTACAACTCACAATAACTAAACTCTGTAAACAGTCTGTCAGCAGATGAGTAGGTAAAGAAAATGTGGTATATCTTGTGTATAGTTTATTGATGGATCTTGTTTCTTGATCCACTCTCCCTGTTTCTTTTTATTGCTGAATTGAAGCCATCTATATTAATGGTTACAATCAGCATACATTGGTTCATCTCTTCCATGCTAGCCTCCTGCTGTTGGCCCCCCACTTTTCCCCATAAAGAAGAGTGAATTCATGTTATTTGCAGGAAAATAGATAAAAGTAGAAATCATCATGTTAATTAGCATATGTTTTCTGTTACACAAGAAACATAAAAATGCATAAATAAAAATAATTCAATAGATCTTTTTGTCACCAAAATGGACTTCTGGATATTTTTTTTAATTTTGTAAAATAGTTTCAGTTATTCATTATACTATCAAAAGTTTAGTTCTAAATCATTAGTTGATGAATGTTTTCAAGTTCCAAATTAATTTATTTGAATACTCTTACTAAAGACTTTAGAGTATAACTTTATTTAACACTGTTTGTAAACATTAAGGACATCTGTTAGTCCCAGGTTGGCTAAAATTATTAAGTGTCATTGTTCAATTGTCTGTTCATTTTTATGCATTGATTTTGTAACTTAAATAACTATTTCTAGGATAGCAATATGTAATATATAGTGATGATCTCTTAATGTTATTTTTTCTCTTAATTTTTTTTGAAATTCTGTATCATTTCTACCCTTTTTCTGTTTTGCTTTTTTCTAAATAAATAAATAAGTATCATTCCACAATTGCCCAGAATATATTCCAGCTATATTCTAACTACTGACCAGGAAATACAATTTTAAATTATCTACACACATTTTAATGTGACTGAGAGAAACCACATTTTCAGATAACTGACTAAAGTATATACATTCTATTTGTTGCTTTTAAATACTGAAAAGTAATGTTAATTAAGCGTGGTTTATAAACCTTGAGATGTCAAGACTCCCAATGTGATTATGTAAAATAGAAATCAGCTTCCAAATTACTTAGTAGAATATCTAGGAGCTGAGGAGCAATGGGGATTGGAGATAGTCTTGAGAATAAGCCATATCACCAAATAATGATCACATCGGTCCCCTAGGGTAAAGAGAATATTGAACTGCATTCCACATCACTTCTAATTTCCTATATTGATGAACTTTATGAGCAGCAAATCTGTGAAGAGTCAACACTGTATATACTTAAGAATGTTGGCAAACACATAGATCATTGCATTGTGCTATATCTTTCCTCTAAGGTTCCATGGGGAAGTTTTCTCTCTGATTTTTTGTAGGTATAATTCACAAATGAATGACTTGATTGCATGTTACATACAACCTGAATCTTACCACCAATCACTTTCTCTCTCTGATTACAGAAAAGTCTGTAATCTCTGGCCAACACATAGAATTTATAGCTTGGACTTAATGTACTAATACTATTCTTGTCTTCACAAACAGTATTTGGTTGACTTTTTCTCTTGCTTCATTTTTTCCTTAAAATGACTAATTTTCTTAATCTTTCTAGATTTTATGTTTCCTTATAAGTTTATTTAAAACTTTACATACTGGAACAAAATGAGATGCAAATGATTTTAAATGCATGAGATTTTGAAATGAATGAGTAAATGAATGAAGAATAGGAAAAGTATAAAGAGTGTGATTTTTTAAACTTACCTTTCTCATTCCATTGCTTTATTCATATTTTTCTTTTTTTTAAACCAAGATCTAAGTAACTCTCTTATCCTGAAATTTCTCAAAGCATATTAGCTTTTAAATAAACTCATTATCAGGTTTCTCCTTATGTATTATATTACTTGAAATTATTACACTTCTCATTATAAAATAATTTTGCCAAATTATAAAAGATAAAAGGAACATGCCTATCAACTGAACATGCCTATCATTTCTTCTATTATTTTCATGTAGGCATATTTCATTCTAGTCAAATTTTATCAGTCTGTATCACTATTTCAATTTTATTGAGCAAATATATTCTGAGTATGGATCTCATACTGAACATTCTTACATACTGGAAGCAGTGATAAAGACAAAGAGGTATAGGTCAGGCAACTCTAAATTTAGCAAACTATAACAATGTTTAAAGAAAGATAATGCAGAAAATATGTGGTGATTGATAGGCCTCAATCAGCAAGATATTCTTCAGCTTGGACCAAAGTAATGGAGAAGAGTTCCACTGACAAGGGAAGCCAGGCCATCAGAGGGAGAGCCAGCCAAGCCGGCGCCGTGCTGTGAGGTGAGTTGCAGCTAGCCAGGGCAGGCCCAGAAAAGTTTGGGACCATTAATCCCAGCTGTTGGGTGCCTGCCCAGCCCCCTTAGGTCACTATACTAGGCTCCAGAGTGTCCGCAGGCTTGAGTGGACTGCACCCAGCGACCTTCATTCAACCAGGTGAGCCAGGCCCACCAAAGGGGGAGCCAAGCCAGTGCCGTACCATGAGGTGAGTTGCAGCTCACCAGAGCAGGCCCAGAAAAGTTTGGGACCATCAATCCCAGTAGCTAGGTGACAACCAGCCCTCTTAGAACACTGAAATAGGTTCCAGAGGTGCCGCGGCCTTGAGTGGACTGCACCCAGTGACCTTCATTCAACCAGGGGAGCCAGGCCCATCAAAGGGGGAGCCAAGCCTGTGCCATGCCACAAAGTGAGTTGCAGTTCACCAGGGCAGGCACGGAAAAGTTTGGGACCATCAATCCTGGTGGCTGGGTGCCTGCCCAGCTCACTTAGGTCACTGGACTAGGATCCAGGGGTTCTGTGGGCTTGAGTGGACTGTGCTCAGCAACCTTCATTCAATCAAGGGAGCCAGGCCCATCAAAGGGGGAGCCAAGCCTGTGCCATGCCACGAGGTGAGTTACAGTTCACCAGGGCAGGCACAGAAAAGTTTGGGACCATCAATCCCGGCAGCTGGGTGCAAACCAGCCCTCTTAGGACACTGGAATAGGCTCCAGAGGTTCCACAGGCTTGAGGGGACTGTGCCCAGTGACCTTCATTCAATCAGGGGAGCCAAAGCCAAGTGAGTCCCAGTATGAGAGGGCTCATGTGATTCCCAACATATCCAGGGAATGCTTTGGAAAATCACTGGAAACATGGAAATATAGGAAAATGACAAAACGAAAGACCAAAATGCAATCTCAAACCTCCAGCCCATCCCAAGAAAACCGAGGAGCCAAGTACATAGAAGAAAATACTACACATACACCTGAAATGCATGAAATGATATCAAATGAAATAAAGAAGCAACTACGGGAAGCTATGAGGGAACTCAAATCAGAAATATTCTCCCAGGTAAAAGAAGAAATGATAAAAGTAGTGAAAGAAATACTGAATGCATCCAATGAAGACACAGCTAAAAAATTAGAGAAACGAAGCAAAATGATAGAATTCCTGACTGAACAGTTTAAGAGACAAACAGAATGCATTAAGCAGATTCTAAGAGATATACAGGAAATTAAAAACTCTAATGAAAGTTGCAAAAACTGCCTCAATGTAAGTGAAGATAGAATCTCAGACCTTGAAGATAAATAAGATTGCAGCTAGTGAACAGGAAAGGAAAGATCTTCCAACAATAACAAGAAATCAGGAAATAATTCAACAGCTGCAAGGTGATGCAAAGAAAAACAATATAAGATTAATAGGGATAAAAGAAAAAGAATGGAAAAACACAAATGATATCAAGAGGCTATTTACAGAAGTAATAGCTGAAAACTTCCCAAACATGAGTATGGAAACTTACATACAGATTAGTGAAGCATATAGAACTCCAAATAGCCATAACCAAACAAAACTACACCCAGACATATAATAATCACCATCACAGAAATCCAACATAAGAACAGAATATTAAAAGCTGTTAGAGAGAAAAGACAGGTCACTTATAAAGGAAAACCTATCAGAATCACAGCAGAATTCTCAACACAAACAATGAATTCAAGAAGAGCATGGAGTGAAGTTTTTCAGATCCTAAAGGAAAAGGACTTCCAACCCAGACTGATGTACCTTGCAAAACTGTCCTTCAAAATGGATGGAGAAATAAGATACTTCCATGAAAAAGAACAGCTGAAGAACTTCATGATCACCAAACCAAACCTACAAAGAATACTGAAAGACATTCTAGATACACATAGGAAAAAAACCACTAAGAAAGACAGACAATTAAACAGAATGGAAAGTTAAGATACAACATCAGAAAGATAACATGTCAACATTAAACAAATATATGACAGATATAACCATTAATGTAAATGGCCCCAATTCACCAATTAAAAGAAACAGACTGGCAGAATAGATCAAGAAACAACATCCAACCGTATGCTGTCTACAAGAAACCCATATAACCCAAAAGGAAATGTATGGACTGAAAGTCAAAGGATGGAAAACAATACTCTATGAAACAGGAACTCAAAAAAAAAAGTGGGAGTAGCTATTCTGTTTGCAGACTATGTGAACTTCAAACCAAGAATGGTCCAAAGAGATAAAGAAGGTCACTATATAATAGTTAGGGGGAAATTGCAAGAGGAAGAGAACAATCTTAAATATATATGCACCAAATCCCAGAGCACCCAACTACACAAAGCAAGTAATAACAGAAATGAAAAATCAAATAGACAATAACACAATTATAACAGGAGACCTTAACACACCATCGACACAAAGGGATAGATCAACTAGACAGAAAATCAGCAAAGAAATAACAGAACTGAATCACACCTGTGAACAAATGGATTTGATAGATGTATACAGAGTGTTCCATCCAAAAACATCAGAATATACATTCTTCTCAGCAGTACATGGGACATTCTCTAATATAGACCATAAACTAACCCCCAGAACATATTTAAGTAAATTCAAAAGAATTGAAATTATCCCATGCATGCTATCAGATATAGCACCATGAAACTGGAAATTAATGATAAAAGTAACTTCAAAAACCACACAAACACATGGAAATTAAGTAATACACTCTTGAGCAATCAGTGGGTCACAGAGGAAATTAAAGAAGAAATTAAACAATACCTACAAGCAAACAAAAATACAAATACAACTTATCAGAACCTGTAGGATGTAATGAAAGTGGTCCTCAGAGGAAAATTTATTCCACTGAGTTCCCACATTAGGAAAACAGAATGAACACAAGTAAGCAACCTGATATTACACCTGAAACATCTAGAAAAAGAAGAGCAAGCCAAGCCCAAAGAAACAAGAAGGGAGGAAATTATAAAGATCAGAGCAGAAATTAATACAATAGAGACTAAGAAAACAATTCAAAGAATCAATGAATCAAAGAGTTGGTTCTGTGAAAGAATAAATAAAATTGACAAGCCCCTAGCCAACCTAATTAAAAAAGGAAAGAAAAGACTCAAATCCATGCAATACAGAATGAAAAAGGAGCAATCACTACCAACCCTGTGGAAATAGAGAAGATCATCAACAACTACTTCGAAAACCTCAACTCTCATAGGTTCGATAACACAGAAGAAATGGACAGATTCCTGGAAACATACGAACAGATTCCTACAAACATACGAACACCAAGTAGATGTAAAACTGCTGAATAACCCAATTTCTATTAATGAAATTGAAAATGTAATCAAATCCCTACCAACAAAGAAGAGTCCAGGCCCAGATGGATTCACTGTGGAATTCTACAAGAAATACAAAGAAGACTTTATGCCAACACTCCACAAACTCTTCAATGAAATTGAAAGGGAAGCAATTCTCCTTAAGTCATTCCTAGTAGCAAATATCACTCTAGTATAAAAACCTGAGAAAGACCCAACTAAAAAAGAGAACTACAGGCCAATCTCCCTAATGAACATAGATGCAAAAATTCTCAATAAAATATTGGCAAACAGGATGCAGCAAATCATCAAGAAGATTATACACCATGACCAAGTGGGATTCATCCCAGGCATGAAGGGATGGTTCAACATGCATAAATCAATAAATGTAATCCACCATATCAATAGAGCCAAAAGCAAGAATCACATGATCATTTCTATAGATGCAGAAAAAGCTTTTGATAAGACCCAACATCCATTCATGATAAGAACCTTACAGAGTATTGGAATAGATGGTCTTTACCTCAATATGATAAAGGCCATCTAAGACAAACCAACAGCCAGTGTCATATTAAATGGCCAAAAACTGAAAGCCCTCACCTTGAAATCAGGCACAAGACAAGGATGTCCCTTATTACCACTCCTATTCAATATAGTACTGGAATTGCCAGAGCAATAGTCTAATTGCCAGAGCAATTAGACAAGAGAGAGAACTAAAAGCAGTAAAGATAGGAAAAGAAGTTAAATTATCATTATTTGCAGATGACATGATACTCTACATATAAGACTCCCAAACTTCCATTGAAAGTCTCCTAGATATAATAAATAAATTCAGCAATGTAGCTGGATACAAAGTCAATACTCAAAAATCAATAGCATTCCTATACAGTAACAACAAAATCACCAAAAGAGAAACAAGAGAAGCCACACCCTTCACACTACAATCCAAAAAAATGAAATATTTAGGAATTAATCTAACGAAAGAAGTAAGAGTTGTACAGGGAAAATTATAATACCCTGAAAAATGAAATCGAAGAGAACCTCAGAAAATGGAAAGACATCCCTTGTTCATGGATAGGAAGAATAAATATTGTGAAGATGGCCATTCTCCCAAAATTCTTGTACACATTCAATGCAATCCCAATGAAAATACCACTAACATACTTCATAGATCTAGAGAAATTACTCCTAAAATTCATCTGGAACCAGAAGAGACCTAGAATAGCAAAGACAATTCTAAGCAGCAAAGCAAGGCAGGAGGCATCACAATCCCTGACTTGAAGTTATACTACAAAGATACTGTAATAAAATCAACATGGTATTGGAATAAAAACAGACCTGAAGATCAATGGAATAGACTAGAAGATACAACTATGAACACACTCAACCACCTTATCTTTGGTAAAGGGGCCAAACATGTTCTCTGGAAGAATGACAGTCTCTTTAATAAATGGTGCTAGAAAAACTGGCTGTCCATATGCCAAAAACTAAAATTAGACACATGCTTATCACCATGTACTAAACTAAAATCCAAATGGATCAAAGATCTAAATATTAAAGCAGAAACACTAAATTTGTTGCAAGACAAAGTAGGTAAAAATCTTGAAGATACAGGGGATAGGTAGAGAATTCATGAACAAGAACCAAACTGCACAGAAAATACTTCCCAGAATCAATAACTGGGATCACATCTTATTAAAGAGTTTCTGCATGTCCAAAGAAATCTCCAGCAGAGTGAAAAGAAAACGTACAAACTGGGAAAAAAATCTTAGTCAACTGTCCCTCAGACAAAGGACTTCTGTCTAGAACTTATAAAGAATTAAAAAAAAATCAGAACCCCGAAATTCAAAGACCCAAACCAAAAATAGGCATCTGAGATGAACACACAGTTCTCAGATGAAAAAATACTAATGGCAAATAAATACATGAAAAAATGTTCATCATCATTGGTCATTAGAGAAATGCAAATTAAAACCATACTGAGACACCATCTCTCTCCAGAAAGAATGGCTAGCATCAACAAAACTACCAACAACAAATGCTGGAGAGGCTGTGGGGAAAAAGGAACTCTTCTGCACTGTTGGTGGGAGTATAGACTGGTTCATCCACTATGGAGGTCAATCTGGAGATTCCTCAAAAAGCTGGGGTTGGAGGTCCCATTTGACCCAGCTATTCCACTCTTAGGCATATTCCCAGAAGATCTGAAAACATCTTACCACAGTGATATATGCACACCCATGTTTATAGTGGCACAATTTGTAATAGCCAGATCTTGTAAACAACCTAAGTGCCCATCAACCAAGGAATGGATAAAAAATTGTGGTACTTTTATACAATGGAGTACTACTCAGCTATAAAGAATGATCACATTCAGATATTTTTAAATAAATGGATGCAACTTGAATCTATACACATAAGTGAAATAAATCAAATCACATATATAATATCATATAGTCTCCCTAGTGTAAGAAATGGTAAGAGTACAGAAGATTTTATGGTAATCATGGTTCACCATTATATTGCTTTGACGTCTTATGTTTTCATTCATTGGTTGGAATAGTTTTATTCTATTTTGTTTGATCTTAATATATGTGATCATATGAATAGTTACTTTGAAGGCAAGACAATATGGCAGCCATTGTTGATTTAATACCATCTTGCTCTGAAGTCCTACCATGCTCTTGTTTTTCTATTACCATTGGTTCTATCACATTGTGTCTTATTGGATTTTAATATGTGTGATAGTGTAAATGAAATTTTTATGGAAAATGAGATAATATAGCAGCCTTGTTCCTCTGGTTATTTGGTTAAGAATGCCTTGCAATACTTTCATTCTCTTGAGTGGTTTTATTCTATTTTGTTATGTTTGACATTATTGTGGTGTAAAGCTAAGCTCAACTATTTCAAAGAAAGAACCATTATGATATCTACTGTTAATATCCAATTGTCTTGTTGTGAAGTGCTGTGTTGCTTACATTGTTCTGTTCAGATCTGCTTAGATCTGTCCTCTTTTGTTTTATTCTCTTTAAAATAAAAAAAAAAGAGTTCCACTGACAAACATTGGGAGAAAGGTATCTACACTGCCCCAGTGTGATAGTTTGAGTAAATCAATCACAAAAGGACCCCAAAGTCACATGGATATTAGGCAAGTGGAGAATGTTGAATTTCATGAAAAGGAATTTGGACATTCATTCTAGATACTATATAAATGAAGACAGAAATCTAAGTGGAAGAGTAACGAGCAGATTTGCATTTCATGGATCCTTTGGATAGTAATAGGGTTATTAGAAATGGGTCATTCCCTAAAACAGATAAACCATTTGGGAAGCTGAAAGTGTAGGTAGAGAACAAGAAGCAACCTCCTATAAAGACTTTGGTTGAAGTATATATGCACTCTTAAGGATCAAGTAACAAATCCATCCAAGCAGAGATTGTACAGCATTTCTCAGTGTGACTCCTTCACCTACATCACATGCAAATTCCTCTCACCTTTCTAAATTTGAATCAACATATATGAGACACAGAAATTTGCATCACTAGCAAACAGTCCAGATTTCCATGCCCAAAATGTTTGTGAAGTATTGATTTCAATTAAATCTCAGCTCTAGGAAGTTCTATGTTTCTTGTTGATAACTCTCTTTTTATTCACCTGGAAAAGCAAAGTTTGACTCTCCAATGGCTAAGCAGAAGAGAAGCTCCTGCTGGTCCTGCATGAGATTCAGTACAACACTGTCCTTCACAGAACGTCCCAGCTGGCAGAGAAGAATTGATACCATTTACCTGCACCTAATTGCACCTAGGTTGAACACAGTCAGCTTGTAATGAGAAATATCCCACAAAAGAGAAAAAAAAACTATCCCTTGGAATTTGTCATTCTGTCTCTTGTAGTGAAGTATTTGAAAGCATTGTTGATTTACAAGATGTGTTCTCTTACTAAGTTTCCAAGGAGATAGTTCTTTGTCTTGTTGTAAATAGCTATTCATATTTTGAGAAGTTAAGTCATTTTCTTGAGAGTAACTGAATTGGTCAACTAGTCAAATTTCCCCTGCACTTTGACAGTATAAAAATCTGTGTTAGTCATATTTCTCATCTCTGGAGCAAAACACCCTATACTTACAATTTAAAAGAGGAGAAGTTTATTTGGTTCATGGTTTCACTGGCTTCAATCCATGGTTTTTTGGCTCTAAGGCAGAAATGGCATGGTGGAGGACAGCTGCTCACTTCACTCTAGCCAGGAAGTAGAGAGAGAGGGTGAGCTAGGGACAAGAATACATCTTTTCAGGTTGTTTCCCCAGTGACCCACCTCTTCCCACAGGTCCCCCACTTCCTAATAGCTCTTCAGGAATGAATTCATCAATGGATTAACCCATGGATGAGTACAATGCCTTATGATCCAATCACCTTTGAAAAATCCCATCTTTAAATAAATGAAATTTTGGGAGAATATTTTAGATATGAAACATACAACACATAAGATCTCACCAAATACCTAACATTTAAGAGTGTGGCTCTCAGGGGCCAGGGGTTTAGCTCAGCGGGTGTGTCTGCCTGGCAAGTGTGAGGTCATGAGTTTGATCCTCAGCACCAAAAAAATAAAATAAAATAAAACACAGTGTAGCTCTGAGTTTTGTCCTATTTTGATTAGTGCTATTCTGGCTTATCTTTGTCTTTTATAACTACTTCAAATTTATATTACCATTCTATCTTTTATATATCCTTAAAAACTACTTTATACTACTTACTGGGACAAAGAATTTTGGGGATCAACAGATAACTGGGTAAAAAGATAAATCATTATGTATTTCATTTTCCTTAACTATAAAATGAAGAATTCAGACTTGGTGACCATTAATGTATTGCCTCGTCTAAAGCCTGAAATTTTAGCATAGATTTTGGTACAACAATGAAATCTCCTTTTAAACATCATATTTCTTATGTATTATTGCAACATTTTTCTAACCAAGAGCTTAGTTGTAAAAGTGAAGAAATCAATTTCAAAGGCATTTATATCTAGAAAATGTAATTGCTTTTCATTCTATCTTGCTTTTGGATAGTGTTTTATGACTTTATAACACCAACAGAAAAACAGAAAAATCACAGTCCCAGTTAAAAAAATTCTACTTGAACCTGAATCAACTTTGTTTATTGTTTAAACTTTGTTTATTCATCAATCTTCCAACAAGTTTTATTTTATTCTGTTTCTTCACTTTATCAGTCTATTCCTTTCACCAGAAGATGAAGTCATAAAATTTTGATTTGAAAGCAATAGTTAAGTTTCAATTCTATAATTTAATATTGAATGTTGTGGCATAATTAATTCCATTGCATTATACTTTTACAAGCTATTAAAATTATAAATACTATGTTATATGTATTTTATCACTATTTTTAAAGTAAAAACGAAAGTCAAAAAGTTGCCACCTTTATTCATAACCTTGTATGTTAATGTTTTTGTGTGATTCTTTTATAACTACCTTGATCATATTTGGGAAACTATAAAATTATAGAGGTGATTTGTAGATCCTGATATCCTTTCAAAAATATTGTTATTTAAAGAACTATAAATAGTAGCTCACAGAACACAACTGTCACAAAATTATCAGAGAGTTATTATTGTTTCTTAAAGAACGTATAAACTTTCCCTTATTTATTATCCCTGACTGACTGGAAATATTTCATTTGTTTTCTGGAGTACACCTTCACTTTGAGGTTTTCCAAATGTCATACCTGCCTATATACAACATAGTAGGTGTCTTTCAATCCCTCAGTCTAAACATAAGATCTATCCACATTCCTTAAGAATGTATATCCTTTGTTTAGAAAGGGGGGAGGGAGAGGAGAAGGGAAGGAGGAGCAAGGAAGGAACATACAGATAGAATGATACTGTAGATAGATAGATAGATAGATAGATAGATAGATAGATAGATAGATAGATAGATCTATATATAGACATAAACATAGGCATATTATTGCCAGTTGGAAACCTGATTTAGCAAGGACAGGAAACATCAAGAAGACAATATAAAGTAGAAAAAAGGAAGGAAAGAATTTAACCTGACCTTTATGAAGACCGTTCATATTTTTGTAAAGAAAAGTCTCATTGAATTCTCATTTTCTAGCCTCAAAAAAGCACGAGCATTTGTGACTGACTTGAATATATTTTTACCTCCCCCCCTTTTTCCTATTTATTTTAACTTTAATGTCATCTCCCTGGCTATATATTTTTGATTCCAAGTCTTTCCATCAGGACTGACAATTGACCTCTCCTGACATGGCATTTATAACTTCTCTACAGCACAAAGAGAAAGTAACAGACCTCAGCCTCATCACCAGCTTCCTTCTGACACCCAAAGGTGAGTGCACCCCCAAGCCAATCTGTTACACAGGTCTCCCTACAGATTTCCTCCCTGTGAACATAATCACAAAAGGCGCAGCCTTGGCCAGACTGCATCCTTAATGGCACAGGAAGAAACAAACATTTTCTGTACCTGCAACAAACCCTGATTTATAAATTCAAAGATAAAGACAAATTCAGCAGACTTGACCTTATTCAATGCCAAGTGGCCATCCACATGTCCCAAGAGTGGACAGAAGCACTTTCTATGGGAACACCTGAAGTCCTTCTGTTCATATTATCAGTTCTCTTGGACTTTACCTCTTATGGTTAGAATCACAGGCAAAATCACTGACCCACTGGGGGGTTTAGCTAAGCTGCACAGGGACCTGCCTGGCAGGTGTGGGGTCATGAGTTTGATCTCCAGTACAAAAAAAAAAAAAATCACTGACCAAACATACCCCACTCTCACTTTATCCCTGAGTTCTCCCACTAGACTGATTTTGAGACATAAAGACTGGGGACTTCTAAAAACTCTCTCTCTAAACTTTGAATACATTCAACTAGTTTAAAAATTTATTTTATAACATTCCACAAAGATTTCATTTCATGCAACTCATGATTATTAATAAGTCCATATGTAAAAGCAAATAATCAAAACAGGAAAAGTGTCTATAAAAACAACCTCTTTCAGAGTCCTTGTGTTTTCAGAAGCCTTCTGTTGAATCAACCTTTAATCAATACAATTAACATAATGGCAATTAAAAGTTGTTACATACAGGAAAAATGGAGCAAGTCACACTGTCACAAATATTTATTATTTCCTCTTTAAAGATTTGTGGAATGCAACGGATTGAACACAGTAATTTAATGCCTTTTAAACTGTCACTTAAATGTCATGTTTCTTTTTAAATTACAGCCTCTCCTGCCCCTTATGAGTTTGATATCCATTACTGTTAAACCCATGACTCTGATTTCAGGATAAAGAGCATCACATAACTGATTTACATTTTCTTATATCCCATTAAATAGCTTTTCTGGGTTCTTTTAGACTTTTAAAAAGTATGTCTTTCACTCAGTGTATAGTAATTTTATACAGTTAAAAGAGAGAACTAATTTTTTAAACTGAAAGGTTAAGTTTATTTCAGAATGTACAGAATTATTCATCTTATGCATCTTTATAAAGCTAATGCTTTGCAATGCCTGACACAGGGATGGTATCTAATAAACGCTGACTTAAACTAAGAAAAAAGTTTTGAGCACTATGAATTTCTCCATATCTCTAAGCTCACATGTTGTGATTCTGACACTGACCTTAAAAGATTTGAACTCTTAAGGAGGAAACTTTGGTTTCTGCTTGTTTCCTTGTTTGTGGTTTGTTTCTTTGTATTTTTCAATATTTCATGTTTAACTGATGCACAATCATTGTATATATTTACAGAGTACAATATGATAATTCAATACATGTATAAAATGTGCAAATCAAAGTAATGTATTTCTTTGTATTAAGAATGTTTGAACTCTTCTCTGCTACTTACTTTAAAATACATAGGGCTGGGGATGTGGTCATGAGTTTGATCCTTGGTACGGGAAAAAAAAAATACATGAAAAATCTTTATAAACTTGTAGTATGCTAAAGAATACTACAACTTATTCCTCCTATTTGGTACCTGTTAGCTAACCTCTGTCTCCTCACCTTTCCTAGCCTTTAGCAACCACTAAGAGTATTGTACTCTCTGCTTCCCGTCAAGATCAACACTTTCAGCTTCCACACATAAATGAGAACATGCTGTACTTATCTTTCTTTGTCTGGCTTATTTCACTTTTTATTTTCACTAATGTCTTTTAATTCCACCCATATTGCCACAGAGAACAGGATTTCATTTTTATTTATGGCTCTACATTTCATTGTGTATATATTTTATTTTTTAATTTTAAAGAAAAAAGCAGGGCCAGGGATTAGCTCAGTGGCTTAAGCACCTGCCTGGCAAGCACGAGGTCATGAGTTCAATCCCCGGTACAAAAAAAAGCAATGGTATCAAATTTCATATCAAGATAATAGGAAATTAACAATAGTTAATATATTTCATATTGTTATCTTCGAAGTAGTTGCTCAGATTACAAGATACAGGCATGCAAAATTGGTCAGACAATATAAGCACAAACCCTTCTTTTCAATGAACTAAAAGAAATTAGTAGTTTAAGTATCTTAGCTATTAGATAGATAGAGAGATAGATAGATAGATAGATAGATAGATAGATAGATAGAGATACATTCTTTTCTCTTCTTTTCTCCTTTCCCTCATCCAGTTGCTCTTTTCTTTTGAGCAGTTTCTTTTCTTTCTTGATGTCTATTGTGGATTTGGGATCTCATTTACTCTTTCAGTTTATTACACTAGGAAGACAATATGATATTTACACATGCGAGTCTGATTCATTTCACTTATGAGTGTCTCTAGTTGCATCCATTTACCAATAAAAGCCTCAAATGTATCCTTTTTATTTATAGCTGAGCAGTATTCCAATGCATACAAATACCACATCTTTTTTATCCATTCCCTGGTTGAGGGGCATTTGGGTTGTTTCCAAGATTTAGCTATTACAGATTGTTCTGCTATAAATATGAGTGCACATTTATCCCTGGGCTATGATGTTTTCAATTCTTCTGAGAAAATGTTCCAAAGAGGGGTAGATGGGGAAAGTGAGATCTCCAAACCTTAGCTTTTTGAGGAATTTTCACACTGATATCCACAGTGGTCGAACCAGTCTACACTCCCACCAGCAGTGGAAAAGCGTTCCTTTTTCCCCACAGCTCTGCCTGTGTTTGTTACTGGTTGATTTCTTGCTGATACTCATTCTTTCTGAAGTGAGGTGGAATCTCAGTGTTGTTTTAATTTGTATTTTTCAAATAACCAATGATACTGAACATTTGTTCATGCATTTATTTGAAACCCAAACTGCAAGGGAAGTACTTCAAAGAATCAATAGTTGGGATCTCATCTTATTAAAAAGTTTTACACAACAAAAGAAATCAGTAACACAGTGAAAAGAACACCCATTGAGTGGGAAAAAAAAATTACCCAATTGTCTCTTAGACAAAGAGCTTCTATCTAGAACATATAAAGAATTGAAAAAAATCAGGCCCCCCAAATTCAAAGACCCAATCCAAAAATGGGCATCTGAAATGAACACACACTTCTCAGATGAAGAAATACAAATGCCAAATAAATGTTGCACATATATATTTTCTATACCTATATACAAACACATTTGGACAATCACATTTGCCCATTCCATACCTTGTCCATTGTGAAAATAGCTGCAGTAAAGTTGGGAGAGCAGGTATATCTTCTCCTGTCTTCACTGCCTGTTAATATGCAGCCAGGAAAGAGACTGTAGTATTTGTATTCTTTAATTCTAACAACTCATGGATAAAAAGAAAATATCAGCATAATAATATCTTTTTGGTTAAAAAAAAGGAAAAATAAACTACCAAGTTAAATGCACACATCAATATTATGGTATGGTGAAATATGAATTTTGCCATACCATAATGTAAAAATCTAAACCAAGTATATAGGCAGTAATGATACTGACTTGTCTTGTTTTTCTGACTTACCTTTGTTCTATTTCCCATCCCCAAGAAATAACTTAAAATTGCGTATGTATTTTGCTACACTGTGGTGAATCTTCATACTTATAATTCTGTCAGGGGCAAGTCTATGGGCAGTATTAGATCAGGAGCTATGCATTCAGATGACTTTTTTTTCAAAGACTACTGTACTGTGGATTCCCAAAAATAGTAAAAGGTGAAAGATCTATACGATCTGAAGATAAATCAGAGTATAAGATTCCTAAAAATAGAAGAGAACGAATACTCCATGTCACAAGGTAAAGATACTACTTTTTAACCAAGCATAAATTCTAAGGATATCTTGAAAGAATGAACCTTGGAATGTATACACTGAAATTTCTATAACAGAAACATTTTCAGCTGAGCAATTGTGGAATGACTTAAATTTTAAATTGCTCAGATTTCCTTTTTTCTATAGCCTAGTCTGAATAACTCTATTTTGAAATCTTGAAAGTTTCAAGCAACTTTCAGTTTCCCAACAGAGATAAAAGTACCCTGAGAGAATAATAAGGAAAGAAGGGTAAAGAAAAAGAGAAAAGAAACAAGAAACAAAGGAAAAATATAGGCAACAAACATTCTCAAAACTCTAGAATATTCCAATCCAAATCACCAGTTTCTTCTCTTCCAGTGCAAAACGCCTGTCTCATTGCTTATTTCTGGAATTTTAAGTGCCCTGAAATTAACCATCTTAACAAAGCACACAAAGCACAAGAACTCTGTCACTGACTCTCCTAAATAAGATGCTTGATTATGCCCAGATGATTTTTAATTCATCTTTTAATTCTTCCCTATTATTCAGCATGCTTTTGAGTTGTTTCTTCCTAATGAGTTTTCATATATGCAGGAAATACAAGCTAATTTTAGTTCCCATTTATGTAAATCAAAGAAGAGAAACATAATCCAGCAAATAAAATAATTTAATGTATTTCAAATTCTCATCTCAGTGATGTAAGACCACCAGTATCTTCATTTGTGAACATGAGTAAGCAAAAACCAATTATACAGCAGTCAAAAAGGACAGATATTTTAACTCTCACCATATATTTGTTTATTGTCATTGTTTATATTTCAGAGTAATCAATTAAAATTTCTATATTTTCAATAAAAGTAATTCTCAAATGTTTATCTTCAATATAGAACAACATTTGAATAATGACCTTAGTACCATTGAAACAATTCTTAATTTTTTCATTCCAATTAATAATTTTTGTAATACAAAGGTGATGGTTTTTATAAACTGAACTCTGATTTTGGAATAAACATACCCCAAAAGCAAAAGTATATACTCATGTATGTATAAACTAGATAAAGATCATTTAACCCATCCCTGAATTGTATATAAAAAATGTAAAACATTTTATACTTGGTGCTGTCCTCAAAAATGTCTAGTGGCGATTCTACTTTTATGAACAATAATTAGTTCTAATGACTAATTTCTAGAAAAATAAAATAATTCTTGACTAATCTAAATCCCTCGTAAAATGTTAAGGTCACAACTGGTAAAAATTCTTTGAAAATGTATTGGCCTTCTTCAAGCTGCTCCAAAAAAAAAAATGTGGTATGAGTGAAGAAGATAATATTTGCTGTGTGCTTGTGTCTAAGGAATACTGTAGCATGTGATTACATTCTCTCTCTACATTGTTGCATATTTATATTCATAGCATATATTCTGGTTTTTTCATGGATTCTTCATTTTATAAATAATTTTGTGAAGACCTTCTGTGTACAAGTTGGTTAAACTAGAAAAAATGCAAAAAATTTAACTCAGTGCCAAACAAATTAAAATCAAACAGAATCTAGGATGATATCCAGTGAATCAATATCAAAAATTCTGCTCTATTAGAATTTTACTTAGAATTTTTAGAAGAAATATACAACCATAATTGGAAAAGGTTAAAATGCAGACCTTTTTGACAGCCAAAAATTAGAGAATATGTTTCATTTTCTTTGAAAAGAATAGGACAGACTGATCGTTCTGATAAAAGAAGTCAGCATACAGAACTAAGTGCTGAAGATCAAGCTGTCTGGGACTTAAGATCAAATTAAGAAAGAGGTTCAAGATGGCAGATCGATAAGCAGCAAGATACTCAGCCTCTCTGAGAAAGACAACTCATGCCAGAATAAAATGTCATGGAGAGGTCCGGACAGGAGATGGATCCTCTCAACCCAAGAAGAAACTAAAGGCAAAAGAAGTGGCCAAACACACAGTCCCAGGGCTACAATTGCAGACTTGATCTGCGGCCACAACACTCTCCAGCTGCCTGAATAAGCGCCACTGCTGCCACTGGCCAAAAGAGCCTGAACTCCCAACTCACAGAGCTACAAACCAACAAAGTCACCACCTGCCGGAGCAGCGACCCACCAAGCAGCGACCCACCAAAACCACAACCCGCCAGAGCAGCCAGAACTTGTGACTTTCGCAGCCGCGACCCCCTGGAGCACACAAAATCATGCAGCTAAGACTGGCCTCTCAGGCTGAAGATGGACTCCACAGTGAGCGCTGGGAATAAGACCCCCTACAGGAAGAGGGCGGCCAACTGGATGACTTTTAGAATCCAGCAGGAGGAGCCTAAACTAGGAACAACAGTGACTTCAGTTGGTTGCTCCCTACTCAGAGCAGATTGGTGGGATCTGCTAGGCCTGGGTCACGCCCCTGGTGGGGACCAATAAGCTGTCCCAAACTGACTCATCATGTGTAGCTCACACTAACCTGGTGCAGGCCCCTGAAAGTTGACTGGTCTGGTGGGGAGGGGCCAACATACACAGCCCCTGCCTACACCTCAATGACCAAAAGCAAACAGAAGCGGGCAGAAATACCTCACGAGCGTGTTTCAGAAGAACCATAACCAAAAAGGAAAGGGGCTGGGACCTCCACTATACACCTGTATGGAACAAACCAAAAACATGACAAGAGAAAGAAACAACAAGAAAAAGCCCCCAGCCCAAAACCCTGAGAACATTGGCCCAGGAGAATGAAATACAAAAGAGACTGAGGGCAACAAACATGCAACACCAGACATGGCTTCAATAGACATTAAGAGATATCTTCAGGACCTTGTAGACGAGCTCAAAACTGAAATATTAAATCAGATAAAGCAAGATATGAGTAGAGTAATAAAAGAAATGCTAAGTGTCTCTCAGGAAGACATAGATGGAAGAAGGGAGGAATACAAAAAAAAGAGAGGAACATTCGATAAAGACTATAAAGAAAATATAGAATACATGAAAATATAGAATACATGAAGCAGATTCAAAGAGATTACCAGGAAATTAAAAACTCCATTGAAAGATGGCAAAACTACCTAAAAGAAACTAAGGATAGACTATCAAAACTTAAAGAGAAGTTTGCAATATATGATCATGAAAGGAAAGATCTCTTAAAAATAACAAGGAAATAGGTGACAACAATACAAAGGCTAGAAGATGACAAGAAAATCTATAATTTAAGAATAAGAAATGTGAACGAAGAAGCAGGAATACAAACAGGTGAATTACAAGGCCATTCATGGATATAATTAAGGAAAACTTCCAAGCATAGGAAAAGAAAATGACATTTGGTTATGTGAGGCATACAGAACTCCAGCCACCTACAACCAAAACAGAGCTACAGCCAGACATATAATAATCAAGATACCAGAAATTCAATATAAAAACAGAATATAAAAGCCATCAGAGAAAACAAACAGATTACCTATAAAGGTAAGCCCATCAAGATCATGGCAGACTTCTCAACACAGACCATCAGATTAAGAAAAGCTTGGAATGAAGTATTCTAAGCCCTGAAAGAAAACAACCTGCAGCCCAGATTGATGTACCCTGCAAAGCTGTCACTAGAAATTAATGGAGAAACAAGATGCTTCCATGACAAAGAGGAACTGGGGGAGTTTGTGACCACCAATCCAACCCTACAGAGAATACTGAAGAACATTCTAGAGAGAGAAAAAAATACCAGGATTTTAGGGAAAGTGGCAGAAAAGCCTCAGTGAGTGGGGCAGGCAGTAGAATGAAGGAGAAAAGTAGACAAACAAAGGCAGAAAAATAGCATAGTAGAAATGAGGCAGAGAAGGATGGCTAGAATCTCTAACATAGATGGCCTTGATATACTATATTGTTAATAGTGCACCAGGATTTAAAACCCATGTTACTCACACCACTCTGCTTAGATGTATTATATTCTGTTCCAGTCATTCTACCTGTACTAGATTTGAGGGCACAGACAGTTTTCCTGAATATAACAGGATATAGTACGGTAATCACCCTTAATTTCCTATTAACTTAATCTAAAGCTCTGTAAAACCTACACTGTTTTACCATGACTGATTGTAATTGAATCTGGTTTGTTAGATTGCTGCTTTGTATTGATAGATTTTATTTAAAGCTGTTATGATTGATAGTATCAAGTCTGAGAGTATAGGCAACTGCACTGAGGATGACAAGATTCACTAGAATATCCACTCTAGTTTGATTATTACCTGCCTTTGAAGTTTTATACTGTCTACAATGTTTTATTTTTACTAATATTTTTATGTACTGCTATATTCAATTATACTGCTATATTCAATTATGCCTGATGATATAGACAATTCTATTGAAGATAATAAGAAACAACACAGTAATCATTGTAGATCACCTTGTACAGTGGTTCTATATGACTTTTTGGTTTCATGTTTAAATAGGAATTTGTTTTGTTTTGTCTTGCTAAGTATTGTTTTTCCCTCTAATACAGAAAGGATAGAAATACATGTAGAGACTCATGCATGCATAGCTATTTACAGTCTCACTGTTTGAATATCTACTTTGTATGCTTTAATTTTGTAACTTGAACAACTATTTCTAAGAGGACAATATGTAATTTATCAACTAGTGATTTCTTATTTTTTAATCTTTTTTCTTGAATTTCTGTATTATCTCTACCCTTTACATGTTTTTCTCTCTTTAAATAAAAAATTTTTTAAAAAGATAAAATTAAGATCAAGAGACTGTAAAGAAGAAAAAAAGTTTTTAACGTGTATTGTAGAAAGAAAGGAGCAAATAGAATGCCAAATATAACATGATGTTATGGATTAAAAACTGATGGTCAACTTAATACCAGATGAATTAAATCAGCACGGTGCTGAGTATAGAGGGCCCACCTGAAGAAAGTTGGCAGAATAAATACAGATGTGGAGAAGAAGAGTAAAGTTTTGTGGCTTTTCCTTAGTGTTGCTGTTTTGAGCCCTTGGTTCTCCTCTAGGTTCTTGTCCTGTCTATCCTGCCTGATATGAATTTGGTCACTAAAATTGGAGGAGTTCAGGACCTTGTCTGTAAGGATGGCTGTAGTTCACTTTGGGAGAGCTCTGATCCTTACATTGAGCATCACTTCCTGGCTCTGGAGGGGGAAGATGTGTGCTGTTTAATCTCCAGGAGAAGCTTGTCATGCTGTCTTTCTAGCTTGTATTCAACTGTTATCATGGGAGAAGCTTGGGACCTCTTTGTCACTGAGGATGGCTGTGGTACTTTTCAGGGCAGCCCTGGTCCTTATTTTGAGCATGACTTCTCAGCTTCAGTATACAACCCTCAACCTACTGGCACAGCTCCTTCATCCTGCTGGCACAGACTTTCTGGTTTCCACCACTGACCTTTGGGCCTTCCCAGCAGATCCATAAAATAGACTGGCGTGAGTCCATGTCATGGGCTCTAGACCTCCAGTTGGACTCGTGGGAGGTGTTGTCATGGGCTCTAGGTCTTCATCTGGACTCATGCAGGACATTGCTTTGGGATCAAAGCCCTTGGCTGAACATTCTGGGTTTTTAGTGTTGTGGACAGATTTCCTGCACTTTCTTGTGTTCAACTCTGGGTGACCATCATAAAATAATATTACAAATTCTGTGTCCTGATTCTAATTGTTCTCCTTACAACCCCTGACTACAACACATGAGAACCAACAGCTGAATGAGAATCTTTGTTTTGGACCAATAGATTCCTCTAAAATATTTAAAATTTTGAAAGGTATTTAATGCTTAAATTAAATTTTAATAATTTTAAGACAGTCAGCACAATATTTTACTCCAAGCAATTCTAGTTAATTCTTAACTCACTTTTATTCCAATAAGGATGACCAACTGGAATATACTACCACCCCTATGACCACAAATATGTATCTACTATGCCAACATCTACCATGGAGAAATTTAAGTCTTAAAATATAGAAACTTCAAGATGATTCATAAGTGAGAGATGGCACTTAAGAATTGTAATAAAGCCTAATTATTATAATATATGTATGTCCATATACATATGAAAAAACATGTATATATTTGATGTAAGCACAAATGTACACATATATAAATGGACCTTCCATAAAAATCAAATCATTTTCTAAATCACAGCTAAGTGAAATAAATATCATAAATTGTTCCTATTCCTGATGTTCTATCTTATTAGTGAAGACATTTTTTAAACACTCACAAAAATATAACCAAAAATAGCATGCCAGCTTCTCTTTAATGACACAACTAAAATGGAATTATTAGTCACAAATTTTGGTCAAGATTGAATTTTACAATGTTTATTCATCTAAACACCAAAAATAGACTTAGATAATCTATTTTTGTACTTATTTCTTCTATAAAACCATATTTTCTCATAGTATAGGAATTTCATAGTTTTTAATGTCTATAGTCTTAATTCATTATTTTAGATAAAGAATATCTTTATTTCTTCCAATTCCTTTGAATATTTTGCCCTATTTTCTCAAAATCTTAAGAACATTTTGAAAGAAAAAATAGAGACCATTTGCAAAGCAAGAAAGTAGGCAAAATATTTTTCTTCAGATAGTAAAATATATCAAAGCATGAACCTATGAGGCCATTGGTCAACTGCTAAATCATTTACTTGCATGATTTATTTGGGAAACATCACATGTCTTTAAATATGGTATAGATACAAAATCCTGAAATAAACTATGCAGTTTGATAATAACGCTAATAGAACTTCTGAGAGTATTAACCACAGCTAAAACTTAATGAGATTCTGTGGGCAAAATACTCTGAAATTTTTCATGTGTTCGCAAAGCAAGATTCTGAACTACAAATGCATTAAGCAGCTAATTTGTTGCATTGCTAAATACCATAATGAAGAAAATTCTAAAATCTGCTAACTTTTAGAAAATCTACTTACAAAGTTAGAAACTTAGATAATCTACTACAATTTTGCAAAATACTGTCTTTAAAATATTGTTTGTTATCTTTATTTTAACAGTGTCCTAAAAATGGCTAAGGAAACCACTGGGTATGCTAATTAGCTAAGTATAACAAGTTTATTGCCCTGTAACTGTGCTCTCCTGGGGTTCTGCATTAAAATAGAGGACAATGATTGCTCTGTTGGCACTAAAAGGCTCTGGTTTGTATACAAATAAACTATCTTTTACATCTCACAACAGCCCCCACATTTCTTATCACCAAAACAAACCACATACTTCCATGATCACAAAACACATTCTCAGAAGTGATAGAGGAATGAGGGAAAGGACAGAAATAAGACTATAGTCACAAACTTTACTCCTTTCAGAAATATGTCTCCTCTGTGGCCTCATCTAAAAATATGTTTGTTTTCTTGTAAATCCTGGAAATTCTATGGTGAGCTACACTTTCCCACAGATTTTCTAACGTCCAACATCTGGATACAAAGATCATTGCTTAGATTCCAATATCACTCCCCATCATGCGGTCAAGTTTCAGATCATGTAAATTCTAAAACTTTCAGCTTCATCTATATACACTTACTCCAATCTCAAAAGGACAGACTATAGAATGCTCTTAAATAAAAAAGAATGGTATATTTCACAATGTATCATAAAGATACAGACTCTGAAGGAGAAAAAGAAAAAGTTCTGCCTTCAAATACCTGTGCATTGTGACTATCCTGCTTCGATTTTTTTAGTCCATTAGCACACCAGGGATAGGTTCCATTCTTTACTCAATGACTCAACAATTCATTCACATTTCCACACTCGGAGTCATTTGTTGCACAGATGCACACACTCTCCCCCAAGTGCTGTCACATTTATGTCAGTGACTCATCCTCTTATCCCTACCCTCTAGTGTACACTACTACATTTTTCAAAACTGTGAAGAAATCTATCAAGAAATCTTTAGATTACTCAAGTTCATCATGAAAGATTCAGAGAACAGTTTTTGCTGTTAGGCTTAAGAATTGTAAAAATTCTAATGGTGGTACACCCTCTAATTCAGACAAAATATTATGTTTCCATTTCTCATGTAATTCTCAGTTGAAACATGTGACGCAACCCATTTGCTCTTACCTTTTCAATATTGTCCTTCCTTGCTCAAGACAATAATGCACCAGCTAAAAGGCAGACTCCTTTTGCTTGGTATCATGAAAAGACTACATGCTAAACACTGAGATGTAAGACATGCTGCATGAATCCACTTGAAGGTCCTTAAAGGAGTATAACTGGTCTCGGAAATGCTCAGTTTCTTCCTCCTGATGCTCACAATACAAACATGATGGCCAATAAAAACATCAGCAGCCATTTTAAAACATGAATTAGGGTTGGAAACCAAGCTCTAAGATGATGGAGAAAAGATATATAAACTCATGGCCCCAAGCTGACTGTGAAATGGCCACACCATCTCTGGACATCCTACCTCCATCCATCTTTTACTGGAGAAATTTCTATTTGTGTCAGCCTCTGTTGCTTGAGTTTTGTGCTATATATAAAACTCAGTTTAATCTTACCAGAAGCACAATTTTTTCTGACTTGAAATTATATTAAGCTCCTTAGTGGAGACTTGTTGAAGTTACTATTGTTCAGGAAAATTATATTCACTATAGAAATGTAAAATTCTTCAATAACAGATTGAGCAGGAATTTCTATAAAATTATTTGAGGCTGCAGCACTGACTTGAGACATATGATCTGTCACTCTTTAGAAACATTTCTAAGAGACAGTTCAAAAGGAATAGACTTTTAAAACTCTAATGCTCCATATAGCAAAACTTAAATGAGACCCAAAACAAATATACTGATAAAATATGAGATTACCTTATGTGTTAATACATAGTCCATACCATCCTCATTATTTTATACCTACACTTTCTATTCATTTTGATAGTCAATTTGCCCATTTTGATGCCTTCTTATATTTTCTTGCTAGATGTCCTTTTTTCTAAAGTTCTGAAATGGCTTTTGAGTCACTCAGACATAACTGTGTTAGTTGAGCTAGGTCAAGGAACAGGAACATCCTGCTCACACATCAGTTAGTTTGCCTAAGTTTAAGTTCAGAACTACTTAATAACATTCTTCACCTTGGCAAAGAGGCATGTTGAGCTGTCCCTTTTTCAAAAAAGTTATCAAGCTGGACCAAAAACAGGAAGCTAGAGAAAATCCTTTGACAATTAAAAGTATTACTGTTTTCCTCAAGAGTACCACTTCCCTTTTAAATAAAGTATCTGGGGGTGCACATCAAAGATCACCAGTCTCTATCATTAGCCTCTCAAGTGTACCATTGTTTGACATTTTGTATTTAACATCCAAAACTACACAAGCCCAGTTTCTCAATCATTTAGGTCTATAAAAATTCATTTAATTTGGTATAATTGTAACATAGGACACACTTATCACTCTATCAAATTTTATTTCACTGTTATTCACATGACCAATGTTATTCACTTTCTCTGAAATACAAATTTTCCACTGATTTTCTAAAAGCATCTAAGTTAATATCTAGCATCCAAATGTCCATGTCTTTGGGACTGGGTACTAGACTGTTCTAGATGCCAGCACCATAACACAGCTCCAGGTTCCTCTCTACTCTCCCCTACATCTATCAAGATGCAAAAAAGCAAAACAGAACACTAGAAAATGTATAGTAAGATATGCATTGCAAAGAATTGACTTAAATGATCATGGATGTGCCTAGTCAAGTTGAAAATTCCCAGAGCAGGCTATTAGGAAAGGCAGGCAAGAATCTCAGGTACAAACTAAAATTGCCATCCACGTACAGAATTTCTTCTCTTTTAAGAAAGCCTTGGATAGGTTCCTTTTCTGAATGACTGAGTCAGGCCCGCATAGATTACCTAAGATATTCTTCATTGTTTAAACTCAACTGAGTAAGCAATCTTACTACATGGAAATAACTTTGCAGTCACACCTGTTAGTGTTTGGATAATTGGAAGTTATCGCCTAACCAGAGTGACATATTTTTTAAAAATCCTTCCTCACAAGCTCTTTGTCACAAACTTTTAGACAGTTAAGTATAGGCTTACATTCAACCTTCCATTTCTATCACAATTAACAAATATAGACTTAATGCAAACAGAAATTTTGATGCTCACTTTCCTGAATTTTTTTGTTGAAGATTTTCAAGAACCTTTCACTTCGTAAGTCAGCTTTAACTTTAGCCATTTTATCCCTTTTTCTGTAATTAAAATAGGATCTTGAAAAGTGCCTACCCAGAACAGTACCATCCCCACTAAGACTTATGGTGAATCAAAAATAAAACTCCCCAGGCCTTATTATGAAAAAAATTTTTTCCACTCTTATGTAAGGGGAAGTAGAAAAATGAAGAAGAGATGAAGTCCATTTCATTTCAACTCACTGGTTTAACTTTCAACAAGGCAAAGGCCACCTGGTTCAGGTTCCAATGAAGGACATCCTCTTTCCTCCCCTAACTGTTCTCCTTTGTCATTTACCACAGCAAAAATACACCATTTTATCTTGTAGCCACTGTTCCTGGGACTCTTAGTCTGCCCACTCCATGGTAACTCAGCATTTTTAGCAAAAGTTTTTTGAATCTTGGGGCAACAGACAAAGCCACAGTTATGACTACTATAAATGAAAATTTTCCATGGTATGGTTTAGCTATTCTATCAGCTTCTCAGGATTGGGGAACAGGAGAGAAGGAAAAGCTTAAAAATCAATAAAAGACACTGTAATAGTGAAATTTATCTTTAAAAAATAAACAGAGGCTTCAGTCAAATTTCGTTCATTAACAGTCTGACCTTTGATAAGTGTTTTAATCTTTTGTTACAACTTTTTTGCCTGAAAATAAGGAGAGAGACCTAATAATCACTTCTATAATGTTACTCTTCTCCAGCCTATAGACATGGAGGAAGCACAATATGGAGAACTGGACAGTACCAGGATAGAAAAGCTACAGTTTGGATCTTGAATGTTCTCCCAAAGGCCCATGTGTTAGAAACTTGGTTTCAAACTACAGTTCTTTGAGAGGCTGGTGAAATCTTTAGGAGGCAATACCCAGTGGAAGGATGTTAGTTCATCAAGTGTGTGCATTGGGCACTCGCCTACCTCTCTATCTATTTGACTTCTGTACCATCACAAAGAGCAGCTTCTTCCACCACATGCTCTCTGTATAGCTTTCAAGTTCCAGGGATAAAACACTTGACATCCACAACTTGAAGGAGTTGTGTGTGTTTAGCTCATAGTTTTGATTCAGTCCAATATTGTCTGGCTCCAAGGTAGAAAAGATATAGTAGAAGGATATAGCAGTGGAAAGCTGGTCATCTCATGGCAGCCAGGAAGCCAATAAAGAATGGAGGATCTGGGAAGACAGATGGCCTCCAAAGGTATAGCTCCAGTGAAACACCTCTTTGAGCCAAGCCCAACCTCCCAACAATACATTCAATATGAAATCATCAGTGGATTAATGCTCTAATGAGTACAGTGCTTCTTAGGCTGGGGATTTAGCTCAGCAGTATAAGTGCCTGCCTATATACATACATATATATATATATATATATATATATATATATATATATATGTATATGTATATATATGTATGTTTCTGCCAGGTGTGGTGGGCTATGCCTGTAATCCCCAGAACTTGGGAGGCTGAGAGAGGAGGATCAATACAAATTCAAAGTCAGTCTGGGCTACATAGTAAGTTCAAAACCAGCTGAACTACATAACATCCTGTTTAAAAAAAAAAAAAAAGCCTAGCACTACCATGCTCCAGTCACTTTCCAAAAACCCTACATCTGAACATGGGACTTATGGGAAACATTCTAGGCCTAAACCCTAATACTCTCACCATGATGTGCTGCCTTGCTATAGACCCAAAAGCAGTAAGCTAGCTGTGGGATGAAATGTCCAAAACTATGAGCCAAAATAAATCTTCTCCTCCTCATAAATTCATTATCTCTGGTATCTGATCACTAACAAAAAGCTGACTGAATAACCTAAATAAGGCAGAATTAAATGGGAAGGGAGGGAGGGAAGAATGAAGGAAGGAAGCAAAGAAAGAAGGGAGAAAAGAAGCGGATGGGATACATAAGTATAGGAACATGAAAATCTGTATATAAATGGAATGATGGGAACAGTGGCAAATTAAAGAGCTCATGGCCTAACCAAAAAAAAAAAAAAGTTACTACTCACTTCTTTCAAACTGGTATCATGGAAAACACATACCTGTCATGGCATACAACTGCCAGCCTTAGAAATTTTCAAAAGAATTCGAAATCTTAGTACTTATGTGACATCTCTCAAATTTTAAATGTAAGGAAACTAATTCAAATTTGAGAGAACAATAGGCAGAACAAATATACATCTGCAGGAAGACTATCATTTTAAGGTGGGGCAAGTGAGGCACTCACCTCACCCACAATGTTTGAGGAAGCACTGGAAACCTCAGTAATCTAGATAAATGATTTTTTTTTTGTCTTTTTGAGACAGGATCTCTATGCAGTTCAGACTGGCCTTGAGCTCACTTTGTAGCCCAGACTGGTTTCGAACTTGCAACAATCCTCCTGCCTCAGCCTCCTGAGTGCTGGGATTACAGGCGTGAGCCACCATGCTCGGCTTATAAATGATATTTTAATGACATACATTTTAAATAAAAATAAATGCAAAATTCCTCAACAAAATATTACATTTTAAATCAAGATAATATCCTAGCCTGCACATACACAACTAACAACACTCCACTTGCATGTCACAACCCTAATCCCAGATCTGTATTCTTTAAAGCCTCTGGGCTTCTCATTGATAAAAAGCATGATGTTGCCACAAATGCAGACAGGGACATGACAGGAAGAAAAGCAGCCATGGGAGTGATGACATTGAATTCTGTAGGAGCCATTTGATCTTAGATACTGTGTGGACATCTAGGGGGATGAGCCTCTAAGCATATCAAAATGAGAAAGTACTATTAGTAAGTGGAAGAAGTATTAGTATTTATTCAGTGTCTACCATAGGCCAGATAGTCTACATATGTACACCACATCTACCAACAGTTCATAACATGACTCTTAATTATGAGATATAATCTCTAAGATATATAAGTGGATATTAAAATTACTGCACCAAGGTCATATAAGTGCCAGTAATGCAACTAACATTGTGTGATTTCTAGGTCTGTTTGATTCTCAAATCCACTTTTTCCTGTAATCTATGCTGCCAAAAGAAATCACAAAAATTTGAATGTCATCCATTAGAGGGAATGTTGAAAGTCTTAAAACTGGATGAGATCTGCAGAGAACTCAAGTAACATTTGCTTTTAATCAAATCTGTCTTTATCCTGATGACTCATTCAGGGATAAGCGTTTTGCCAATCTCACTCTGGGGACTGGAGTTGGAGTGTTTTCATTCACCTACACATTTCCCTGTACCCGCTGGTCTTCTGAAATCTGTGCATCACTCAGATGTGAGATTACCTGAATTCACTCCACATTTACTCACCATTGCATCTTTGTTAAAGCTACAACTGTTTTCTACACTTTGGAGCCTTTGCCCTAACACTCATTTCTCTTAAGACTTGTGCAACTGTCCATTGCAGGGTAAACCCCTAGTCAACACTTTTCCTAAAGTACCCATCCAGAAACATGTTAATTGTCATAAGTTGTCTCAAGATATGCTATGTCTAAACTCCTTGTTCAATTCTAGCTCTTACAAGATGATCTACTAAAACATAGATTCTGACATAAATTGTTTGTCTCCCCTCCATGTATTTTCCTACAGTCAGAGCCTCTCCTTATAACATCATTTCCCCTCCACTCCATCATTATGAATCCTATGCATACTTCTAAGACTAGTTGACATTTTACCACCTCTGTGAAATGTTCTTTCACTAATCCTGCCTGAATCAATCAAGCAGCCTATGAACTATGAAAGTGTTGGATCCTTGAACACTCATTCAGCATCATTAATCAATAATACATCAGTTTTATCTCCCTAACTAGATGGTAAGTTCCTTAAAGACAGAGTCTAACATCTTGTGCTTTAAAAATATTACCAAAGATTCAACTATAATAAAGGAGCCACAGTGATCCCTACCTAGCTGTGCAGCCACAGATCTTTGCTCAGAACCTGGCAGGGCCCCACCCAGAGACCCCAAGAAGTTTGGGAGCTTTGGTGTGCCATGTGGCATGAGCTGAAGGCCTGCCCAGTATACTCCATATACTATTCAGCCTTAACAGACAACTCAGAACCTGGTAGGGCTCTGCTCAGTGACCTCAAGCAGCCAGGGAGTTTCAGTGTGTCATGTGGGGAGTGCTGAAGGTCCACCCAATCTCCCTCCATCTGGGGAGCTGTTATGTGCCACTAGCAACCCAGGGAATACAGGAAAATGACAAAAATGAAAGAGCAAAATGCAATCTCAAACCTCCAGCCCATCCCAAACAAGCCTAGGAGACATGGACATAGAAGAAAGTGTAAGCCACACACCTGAAACTTCGGAAAAGATAGCAACTGAAGTAAACAAATAATTCCCTGAAACTATAAAGGAACTTACATCAGAAATAATCTCCCAGGTAGAAGAAGAAATGATAAACATAATAAAAGAAATGCTGAGCACATCAAAAGAAGACACAGTTAAAAAAAATTGAGGAACACTACAAAAAGATGGAAACTTTGCATGAACAATATAAGAAAGCAATAGAATACATGCAAAAAATTCAAGGAGATATCCAGGAAATCAAAAATTCCACCAAAAGCTGGCAAAACCACAACAATGAAAGTGAAGATAGACTTTGGGACCTCAAAGACAAGTTTGCAACTAGTGAACAGGAAAGGAAAGATCTTTTTAAAATAACAAGGAATCAGGAAATAACAATTTGACAGTTGCAAGTTGATGCAAAGAAAAATAATGTAAGATTGATAGGCATAAAAGAAAAAGGTGACAACACAAATGTTATCAGAAGACTATTTACAGAAGTAATAACTGAAAATTTTCCAAACATGGGAAAGGAAACTGATATACACATAAGTGAAGCATATAGAACTCCAATTAGCCATAACCAAAATAAATCTACACCCAGACAGATAATAATCAACATCCCAGAAATTCAACATAAGAACAAAATATTAAAAGCTGCTACAGTGAAGAGACAGATTACCTATAAAGGAAAGTCCATCAGAATCACAGCAGACTTTTCAACACAAAAAATGAAGTCAACAAGAGCATAGAGTGAAGTATTTCATATCCTAAAGGAAAAATACTTCCAACCCAGATTGAGGTACCCTGCAAAACTGTCCCTCAAAATTGACAGAGAAATAAGATATTTCCATGACAAAGAACAGCTCAAGAACTTCATGACCACCAAACAAACCATGCAAAGAATACTGAAAGATATTCAAGATAAGACATAAAAATAACTACAACTTCAAGAACATTGACAGAAAAAAACCACTAATCAAGACAAACAAACAGGGGAAAGGTAAAGAACCAACAGCAGAAAGATAATATTACAAAAATGAGCCAATATATATCAGTTATAACCATTAATGTAAATGGCCTCAATTCACCAATTAAAAGAAACAGACTGGCAGAATGATCAATAATAATAAATGAGCTTCATTAATTACTCCCTGATCTATGTGTTAATACAGCAAGAAATCCTCAATTTGTAGGACTGTTTCCTATTGACTGTTCTCAATTTCTATTACTGAAATAGGAATAGCAATCCATGACTATTTAAAGATGAATGTAGCGGTAATTTTTTTGGAATATCAACTATCAAACTTTCCCTTTTAGTTTCTTTCCTTATGACCCTTAAGCACTCTTTTATCCCCATTTCTGTTTTCAGCTAAGGAAGTAAAAGAATTTGAATAAAAGAAACTCCAGACAGACCAAAACAGAAAAAAAATGAATTTTTCCAACCAAAAAAAAAGAATTGATTAGAGAGAAAATAAAGTAAGAGATTATTCAGGAGGTGCTCCTGTCTCCTATTCTATTCCAAAGGTAATCTTGACATCAGAACCACACCTAACAAAAAGTGACAAGAAGAGCCTGGAGAGGCAGACACAGCCCAAAACCAGAGTTTGTGTCATCAACCCTTTGGAAATCCATATATATACCATGAAGAAGGCCCTTCATTATCATAAAGCAAGTATAGTAACAAGACAGGACAGTAAGCTTTGTCCAATGTTAGGCAAAAGTCCTAGCACGTCCTAGGAGAAAAGTAAAAAGTGGCAGCTTTAGATATGGTGAACTCACTGATAAGGTTTTTGCAGAGAGAGGAGAAAGGATCTTGTGAAAGCTTACAGGAGATTACCCAAAAAATGAGCAAATTACAGCCTCAGCTAGGATCTCGAGATGCCAGCAAGAGATGAACACAAGGCATACATCATTAGAAGGATGATGGAGTCAGTCAAGAAAAGGGCCATGGTACTTTGACTATGCCAGAAAACAAAACCAGTATTACATCAGTCATTTTTCAGCAGCAGCAGGAGAAAGATAGCAATAAGGACAGACTTTGCTGCCCAGTAACCAGCAAAATAAAATTCCCAATTATGGAGACTCAGACATGTGCATGGTGTTCTCCTTCAATACCATAAGGAAATGTCTTTCCCCTATATTAAGAGGTTTCTTAAGCTGGATGAGAAAGGAATAGAAAAAAAACACTTGAACTATTTGTCAATTCTCCTTTTTAAAAAATGGTTTAAACTAGGTAGCGGAGGGATTAAATGACTTTCAGGTGAAAAGAATAAAATTTTCTTTCCTTCTCTAAGCCCAAGGGCTTGATAAGACAAGATTTCTTTAAAAAATAAAGAATGGTAGATGGTTTTCTTTACATATGAGTCTAGTGTGTTAATATTAACACATATCTATACTCACATTACATTTTTATTCAATAGTCACAAATTTTATAAATTTACAAAACAAAATTTACATTGGTCATCAAGGAACACCAAATGGCCACATGTAATTTCAATACTTTGTTTTCCTTGCTTCCTTAAAGTAGGTTAAGAAAAAATTTCCCCAACTAAGAAGAGACAGACTGATTATCAAAGACTTCAGTGAAATTCTGCCCTATTAGATTTTTCTAAGAGGAAGAAAGTGCCAGACAAGGGAATTTCAGAAATGAGTTAACAGATTCTCAAACTAATGTAATGAAAATTACCAAGCAGCACTGTGAATTTAAATGAACTATTTAATTTTTTCTTGTTTTAATATAAAATAATTGTTCATTTCTTCCAAGAAATAAAGTTATGATTCTTTTGCATAAATCAATATGTTCTGAACAATAAAGCTAATAGCCCACTAAAGTCTATAAAATACAGCTATATAACTGTCTGCTTCCAAGGCTTTATTCCAGGAGCTAAATAGCAGTTTCTATTTCTAGTCATTTACTGTCTTTATCAAAGTATTTCCTTGACTCAGTAACAGTTTTCAATGACATATCTTCCAAAAGAAAGCTTTAATTTTTCATCTTTGATTTTTGAGCTTAAGAATGGACTTGTTAAAGTAAAAGAATTACTATTATCATATTTTTGTACATTTTGCAATTTTTAAAGCAGTCATGTATATACAAAATAAGTTATACAAAACAGTACCCTTACCAATATTCATCATAGAAGCCACATGGGTTTCATTACTTTCAATAAGGTTATGTCAATGATGCTTCCTAGTTATCCACCATGTTAAGTCTTAATAAGTGCAAAAAAGTATTCGTGTCCAAAAAATGAGTAATTTGTTTTTAACCACTGTGTTGTCAGTCATCCTAGCCTTTCCAGGAAGAGATTCAAAAAACCAAATCCAGAACACTATAACTAAAGCTTCTATCAGGTATAGGGGGTAACAGTCCTATGATTTTAGGCTGATATTAAATGAACTTTATTAAATATAAGATGACAATACTAATGGATGTTCACCAATTATCTTCCACCACATAACAAATTTACATAATGCATTTTTAATAAATCTAGCACACTGGTGATGTTTATCTAACATCTATTTGAAATTGAAATGGCTTAAAATATGATGTGGGAAGTTTTAGCTCTAATAGCCCAAAACCACTTTAATCAGAGAACCATTTTATATCTAATTACAGTACAGTGCTGCTTCTTTTTATTCTAACTCTTCAAAAAAGCTAGCAGAACAAATTGTTTATTATGTATTCTGTTGCTGCAATAACTTAAAGTTCTGTAAAACTTAAACCAGATTTATTTTACTGTTGTATAAATTTAAAAAATAAACTAGATGGTTTTCATTTTTTTCAAGATTGTTTTACCCAATTTTTCATGCAAGAATTCAATCATAAGCCCGTTTGTCTGGAAAATTTTATAAAATATAGAACAACCAAGGCACACAAACAAACTGTATGAGCTCAGGGTGATCAAAGCCTGGTCTACACTTCTGGCATTACATTTACCCTCATCCTAAATGCAGGGTGTGTTGATAACTCCTTTGGTGTCTACACCAGTGAAAACTGGTCTGGGACAGCCTGATATAATTCTTTCCCACAGAAACAGCTGCAGAGTGAGTCAAGGTGAACATTGGTCCCAGCACAGTCTGATGCATCTCTGAATTTCTCTGAGCACCTCCATACGCTGACAGGAAGCTCACAAAAACCTGACTTCTGGAGAATATCATGAAACTGTTAACAATTTAATATAATGCTAGGTTTCCTGTATGTGTATGCATACAGAGAACCTAGGGCAAGTTGTCTACTTTGTTCATATTTTCAATTTTTTTACTTATAAAATGGAAGGACTGACTTGGATGATCTCAAAAGCCCCTGCCAATTAAAAAATTTCTATAAATTTTCTAATCACATCTCTTTCTTCCTATTTCCATTCAAAATACTGGTGAATGAGACATAAAGTAGTTTAATAAAAAATTACAATTTCATTATGAATGAGGTTGAAAATCTAAGTGGTATAATAAAGATTATGATAGGCTTTAAGTTTAAAGGGTTTTAATATTATTAGTTGTCCAAATGGAGATATCAGTATCAATTAAAGGTCCTAAGTAGAAATATTTCTTTTATTTCAGTCAGTAGAAGTAATTCAGTTCAAACTGTTTGCCCACCATCAAAATTTATGCACACACCCCCTGTTGTCAAAAGTAACGATGAAACTGGGAGGGTGATTAGTCCCATGCAAATTATCATGAAAGGGATACAACATCTTATTGAGGGCACAAAGCAACAGTTTACAAGACCACTGGCCACACTGAAGCAATTATGGTGCCCAAAGAAGAATAACTACTGCCAATTTGTACAAATTGAGCAATTAAATGATCATTATAGTATTTTTAAAGAAAGAACAAATTAACATAACATTGCAAAGGAAAGTGATCCCCGTAGGATAGAATCATTTGCTTTAATTTTAATATGGAAAGGAAGGTTAAAATATGTGACCATTCTGTTCTATTATATGAGTACAAATGTACTTTCCTCATCCTATGAAATAGAATGAATTTGAGGACCTGGAGTAAGTCAGTCTCAGTAGTGATGGAAACAGTTGTAACAGGAAAGATTTGTCCTCACTAAAGGTCACCTATAATAACCAAATAGAAAGATGACCCAAAGGTAACCAGCAATGCTTACCAACCACAGTACAATGGGGATACAAGATAATGAATCAGTCAAATATCCAAAGAAGGAATATCTTAGGCTAGCTTCATCCCTTGTTGTTTAAGACAGAGGAATTCAATGGTTTTACTAACAAAAGTGGCAATATGTAATAGGTATAATTTGTCAGCTATGCTTATACAGCAGGTCAGAATATAATCATTTCAGGACAATATATATAACATTATCTAAGGGAAGCTTTACCTATCATTTAGAGAAAAACAGAAGTCCAAACACCTGAAGTCCATTTTTGAAAAGGCACAACATCTTAAATAACTCCATGGCAAAACAGGTTTCTCTCTTTGAAATCAAACTCGGTCCAAGTCATATGCATACTGGAAAATTACAAATGGATTTCAAAACACAATCATTTAACATGCCAATAAAAAGTAGTCACTTGGTAATTCACTACCATATTAAGTAGCATAGATATAGAAGTTGTATTAGCTTATATTCAGACCATGAACTAGTTAGAATATACGATAACCAGCTAGAAGAAAAAGATGTAAAAATACATGGCTAGTCAGCTCAGAAGTTCCCTTGTTTCTCATAAAAGCCTCAAAATGGAGTGGTCCCACTTTAGAATTGGCAAGTAGACTGTAGGAGAGCCCCATGAGGTCTCAAAGACCTCAGGACTTTCGTTATTGTTTCTTTTCTGTCCCTTACTGCCCTGTTCTGTATGATTAGAATTTGCTTTACAACATCCCAGTGTCCAGACTGTAGGAAAAGGAAAACAAAAAGAAAAGCATTTCCTCTAAGGAAAACATGACCAGCTATACGCATCACTTCCACTCACACATTTTTGGCTGAAACATGACTGCGCCCAACATCTGGCCTCCCAGAGAGACCAGGAATGATACTGTACAATTCCATGCTTGGTATAACTTAGACTTACAGGGATGTTAATTCTAAAAGTAAGAATGGGATATGGTTACTGGAAAACATTACCACTTTCTACCACAGAAGAATACTGCTGAATGCATTGATGAAGAAAGAAGAGATGAAGGGATGTTCTAACAACAAGTAATGTTCTCCTCCTCACTTAATAATTCTTGAAAACTTAAACTTCTATATTGTGGTCCAGGGCTTAGCTTAGCGGTATAAGCACCCACCCTGGTAAGTGTGAGGTCATGAGTTTGACCCCAGGTCCAAAAAAAATAAAAAAATAAAAAACTCCTATCAACATCCACTTTATTGTTATATAAATTTCAGTGTTAATGTATATGGTCCTAGCTTTAGTAGTATGCCAATAAGTAATAGAAAATTTATAGTTTCATTTAGAAATGCAAAAATTGAAAATTTTGCTTTATTGACTATTGTAAAATAAATATTAGCATCTATTTTTAACTCTCTTAATTTTCCAATAGAAAAAAAAGGATTGTGCCACCTATAAAGCCTGTAAAGTAATATATTTCAATAAATATTACATGATTATTAGGTCATAGAACACTCCAGCCAAAAAAATAACCAGTTAGTATAGATGATAATTTTTAATACTATGACATTTTATAAAATTTCTGATTTTCGTGCAAAGAGCTGAAAAAGATACTATATAAATAGGTTACAATTAATTCTTCTTTAACTGAAGATGATTAGCTATTGAGTTTCAAGTCTAAGCATTGTTAACCTGTCAGTGAAAGAGGTTTACATAATAAGGTTTACATTATATCTTGCATTTCTGTGTTCATTTCCTAAGTCGCATGTTGTATGTTAAATATATAAATTATATATTTTTAAAACTAGAAATTGATAAAAGACAATAAAATTATAATATCACAATCATGTCACAGTAATTTTTCTTGGAAATCAAAAACTGTTTTATAAGTGTTTGAATAACCTCTACCAATATACTTCAGATATGTTCAAATGAAAATGTTCAATGAATTTTATTTCCAAATGATGATTATTTTTGAAATAAGAATAAATTTCAGGTATCAGTTAAAAATATTTGAAAAATCAAAACTGTTTCAAATTAACAGTAAAAGTTTTCAAACAAATAATTACTATGTGTTGTTAAATTATATACCAGGGACCTATTACACATCAACTTTCAGATGTTAATCCGTGGGCTGCAAATGTATGCATTTTATTATTTGTTAACGTGAATTGAAATATGTTAAAATGCTATTTTCAAAGAAAATGAATTTTACTCTAATCACTTCTGTCATTGAATTTAAATAAGCAATTTGTGAAACCACTTTCAATAATAAAATGTTTCCCCCTCTTAACACTTCTTGTCAATATCTGTGAGGCCACAGGACAAGGGTACTGTATTCTCAACTTTTTTCCTGTCTATTACTACTTTTCAAATATTTTCCCTCTGGCTATATGGTCCATTCAGATGGGTATTTCTTGTCTTCTATGATTAGCCCAATTTTCATCTCATTCATAAAATACCTAAACCAAAAGAGATAGTCTATATGATTACCTTGAATCTGCTCTATGTCTTACCTAAGTAAAATAAAATATTTCACTTTTTCTCCCACCGTATGGTGCACAAGGTTTCACCATGAAAAATCGTAATAGTACAGACTGCTTTAAAATGCTGGAGGAAGTAAGGAAAATGAAAATAAGAAACAGTAAGAAAACAAATTTCAATAACTGCACAGAGGAAATGACAAAAAAATTTAGAACAATTCTCAAAGACCAAAAGCTAACAAAAAGTAGAATCTAGACAAATAATAAAATACTGTTAGTACTTGTCATGGGAATATCTACCAGTTCCCAGAAGCCTATGGCTTCATGCATAAGAGACCCCATTAGGAAAGAACAAGGATTAACCTAGAAACTATAGAGAGAGGACGGTTGGAATAGAAACTCCAAAAAAATAAATAAACAAAATCCCTGAAAGCCAATACTTTAGGGAGATACTGAACTAGAATTTTTTAGTGACACCATGCTGCACAACAAGAAGATGAACATTCTTGCCTATTTCTTTGCCATTAGTTCTAAGATGAGGGGGAAGTTCATCTCTCCTGAGAATTCTACTTGAAACCTGATCTCAGTTGAAACAGATCTGAAATCATAATACTTGTTTCTTCTACTCCCCACAAGGCAAGTAATTAGGCAATAATTTATAGAGACTATAGCATCAAGCAGAAACAAGCTCAAGTATTCCAGAAGAACACAGCTTAAAACCAACCTCAAAAGAATTACCTCAAACTCCCAAAGAGCATAAACGCAAAATAGAAAATTCACAAACACGAGTATTCAACCCACTAGTTACAAAAGAGAAGAAATAACAGCAGCATCAGGTCCACAGACTGTAAACATTCGAACAATTGGGTACAAAATATAAGTAAATATGTTTACTCTATTTAGCATTAAAAACAGACATAAAACATATCCCTAGAAAGAATTTATGGGTTTTTTACACTTCTAGACATCAATCCGAAAGACAATCCAAAGTTTTTTAAGGGACCAAAACTTAAAAAGGCACTTTATGAAAAAAAAAATAAAGAAATGTGATGCATGGCTAATGAACATATGAGAATATGTTCAATCTTACTTGTATTTGGGGAAATAAAAAGAAAAATCAGACTAAAACACTGTCATATACCAAAATGCATTTTCTAATTTTCAAAAATCTGACAATGTCATATTCAGTAAGCACAAAAGGCAAGGAAAACCTCATATACAGACAGAAGATAAACTGACACACATTTTGGGAAACTTTGCTGTTATCTACTAAAATTAAAAATGCTTATTAATCAATGATCCAATACTTCTGATAATATATAAGTAAATGCCTAAGAACTCATGCTCATGTGCATTTATACACTGCAAAAATTTTCATAATAGCATTATTCATAACACCAAGAATTGGAATCCATCTAAATTTTCATCTATAGCTAACAAATAGAATGAACAAACTACTATTAAATGCACAAACATAGGTGGATCTCATAAGCAAAAAACAAACCTACAAAAGTGCAAAACAAATAATAATACTGAGTAATAAATATATAAGTGGAAAATGTAAATAATAGTAAGGAAATTATTACCATGAAACTTCAGATAGTGAACATCTTTGAAGGTGGGAAGGTAACAATGGGGAGACACAAATAATATAATTTGGACTGTAAACAACCTGGGTAGTAGGTGCATAGATGTTTTTATGGCCATTTGTAGTATTGTTTAATCTAGAATGAGTCTCACCACTCCAGTGCTTCCAATTACTCTGCCATCTAAAGTCTGAGAAAGAACTAAAATCTACATAATGATCAAAAGACCTAGTGTGAACTGTTTACACTATGTTTTAAACCACGATTTACACAGTGCTCTTTCAGCCACTCAGGTCCTCAGTACTCCTCAAACCCACCAGACATACCCTCACATGTGCACACTTATGCCTCTATAGAGGTATCTCTGCCTAGAATTCTCCTCCCCTAAATACTCATATCAGTAAATTTGTCAACCCTTTAGTCTTTCCTCAAATATTATTTTCTCAGTGAAGCCTATCAAAACCACTTTACATTAAATTGCAAACTTTTACCTGTCACTCCAAATACTCTTCACCTAGAGCTATTTTTTCCACAGTCCTTATCACCTTGCAAAATACTGTAGCAATTTAGTTGTTCCCTCTCTTGTTATTCTCTACTCCACTAGAATGTAATCTTTGTGAATATCTTAGGTTTTTTTTAAATTACCCTGAAATAAAGATGTAGATGCAAGTATCCAAAACTTCAGCTAGCACAATCAGAAAACAGAAAGAAATTAAAAAGATATATTTGGGAAAGGAAGAAGGTGTAATATTCTTAATTACAAATTACATGATCCTCTACATAGAAGATTCAAAGGATACTGCACCAAAAGAAGCTTAGAACTAATAAACAAGTTCAGCACAATATAACAAAATCAATACACAAAAACAAATAGGATTCCTATATCAACAATGAACACACAAAAAAAGAAATCAAGAAAAGAATTCCATTCATAGTAGTTTCAAAAAACTTAAATACTTATGTATTTACCATGCCAAGAAAGTGAAAGCCTCTATGATTAAATTTATAATATTCTGAAGAATAGAGATTGAAGAAAACATATAAAAATGTAAAAATATCCCCTGTTCCAGGATAAACAGAATCAGGATTGCCAAAATAGTCATATTACAAAAAATGATACATAAATTTAATGCAATTCCAAAAAAATACTAACAATATTCTTGAAAGAATTAAAAAACACTCTAAAATTTATATGGAACCAGAAGAGACCCAAAATATCCAAAGCAATCCTGAGCATCAAGAGCAGAGCAGGACACATCCCAATCAGAACTCAAGACATATTAAAATGCTGCAGTGGTGAAAACTATCACAAAACAAACGTGGGTCAATTGAACAGAATTGAGGACGCAAAAACTACTCCAGTCACCTTCAGACATCTGATCTTTAACAAAGAGGCCAAAACCATATGCTGAGAAAAGACAGCTACTCTAGCAAATGGTGCTGAGGAAACATGGCTCTAGGTTCAATCTTCTGCATATGAACTATTACTCTAATTCTGCACAAAAATCTAATCAAAATGGATCAAAAACACAGATATTAAAGCAGAATCTTCTAGAAGTTAAAACCTTTGAAGGCATAGGCAAAGACTTTCTGAACAGAACCAATTTCACAAGAAAAAAAAAAACCACTCAAAATTAACAAATGGGATTATATACATTAAAAAGCTTTTGCACAACAAAGGAAAAAACTAATAAAGTGAAGAGGCAACCTACATAATGGGAAAAAACTGCAATCTACTCCTCTGGCAGAAGAACTAATATCTAGAACATATAAGGGACTCAAAATATTAGCTCCCCAAAATGAAAGGCCCAATCAAAACTGGGCAATGAAATTAACAGACACTTCCCAAAAGAAGTACAAATGACCAATAAGTATATGAAAAAATGTTAAGCATCTTTGGCGATCAGAAAAATGAAAATTAAAATGCTAAGATTTTATTTTACTCCAGAAAGAATGACCACTATCAAACACTCAAAAGACCACAAGTGTTGGTGATGCTGCTGGGGAAAAGGAACCCCTCTACAGTGTTACAATAATGTAACCACTACAAACACTATGATAATCAGTATGGAGATTCCTCAAAAAAAAAATAGAAATAAAACTTACATTTGACCCAGCTATATCTATTCTGGGTATCTTTCTGAAAGAGTTAAAGAGAACATATTACAGTGACACTTTTATATCTATGTTTATAGCAGTACAAGCAATATTAGAGAAATCTGGGAAGCAGCCTACATACCATCAACAGATGAATGGACAAAGGAAATGTAGTATGCACACACAATGGAATACTTAGAAGCATAAATTTAAGTCACTTGTAGGAAAGTGGATCCACTTTGATACCATACTGCTAAGCGAAATAAATTAGACACAAAAGGTTAAATATTTTATGCTTTCCTTTATATGAGAATCCCAAATATATAAATAATTTAAAGAGCAAATAAAAGACAGATGAAAAGATAAAGGAAGGTAATCTGTGTAAATGGGAAGGAGATGTAAGAGCTGGAGTGTTGGGAATGGAAGAGAATGTAAAAAAGATTAAAATTCAGCATCTGTACATATTTGTGCCAATTCTCCAAAATGAATGCAGTTATGTATCATAAACACTAATAAAAAATAACACCAACGATCACAGGGAATGTTAAAGTGAGATGAGAAAAAGAAGGAAAGTCAATAAAGTTTGTGCTATTGTGCAGGTTACCGCTGAGGAGACTGTGGTCCCATCTCACCGTGAAAATTCAGAAGACTGGATGACATGTATTGCAGAATCACCCCTAACTTTACTGGTTGTCAATCAACCCTGTACTTCAGTGGTCAACAAAAGTTCCTGAGACACTAATGCTACAGGACATCTGAACTATGTACCTGGCCAAGTTAGTTGTGTGGCTAGAGAACATCTCTGGTCAGAGAGATGCAGGAAATATTAGCATATAAGGGAACTGCTTGCAAGAGACGTCAAGATGAGCTGAAGGGATGCAGGTAAGTGCCAACAGTTTGAGAAATACAGAGATCTTTGTTTATATATTTGTTTTCATTGATATAGTCCAAGAGTCTAGAAAAAGACCTGACTCATAGTAAGCACACACACAAAAATTGGTTGAATGCTTAGAATTAGTAAAGTTCAAAAAAGATAGTCACAATGGAAGCTATAAAATACTCATAAAAAGAAAATGTCTATGTATCATAACTTGAAATATGTATAAAGTGGCATTTTAAAGATCAATTAATAGGCAGGAATGGTTATATTACTGAATAAGGAAGGATAGAAATTAGTATTATAAACAATTTAAAGCCTTGAGTTCAGGGATGACAATATAAATAAGCTCAAAGAAGCCAAATAAAGAGGATAAGGACAAGAGCAAAAATTAATTTAAGTAAAAAATAAAAATATCATGGTAAAAATTAAATCAAAAGTTAGATTTCATAAGAATATTAAAATGATAATCATCTTTGCAACATGAATTAAGAAAAAAGGAGTAAAGGGAAATCATTAATAAATAAAAATGTAACTAAAAACACAACTACAGATAGAACAGAGTGAAAAGGCAAATTAACTTTTGGGTAACATTATACCAACCTAAACAGTCCTTCATACAATGAAAAGACCACACCCAGTTGGCTTTACAGTCAAGTGTCTACCAAATGCTTAAAGAACAAACAAGTTCAGCTTCATACAGACTTTTCCAAAGGTGGCAAAAAGGTGGAATTTTAAAGACATATGCTCTGTATTTTGCAACCATAAGCATCTATGTGGTATTGGCACAGGAAGAAGAAAACAAATTAATAGAAGTGGACAAAATGTCTATTAATATTTGTCCACACATGAACCTCATCTATGACAGAGATTATGCACAGGAAGGATCAGGCAAGAAGCTGTTCAGGAGCAAATTTTTTAAATGGAAAAAATTGAATGGAAAGATATAAATAAAGAACAAAGCCCATCTGAAATTATTTTAGAAGAAAATTGCTTTACAAACTCTAGATAAAGACAAATTTAATAAGACAAATAAACCTTAAAGGAAAAGATTAATAAATTCAACAACTTCAGGATTAAGAAATAAGTCATTTGCACAATATAACTCACAAAAAAGGTAAAATCCTACAAATAATTTTAAAAACAAAGCCTATGACAAAAATGAGCTATGCCAGGCATGGTGGCATACACCAGTAATCCTAGGGCTTAGGAGGCTGAGGCAGGAAAATTGCCATGTGTTTGTGGCCAGCTTGGGCTACATAGTGAGACTGAGGCAAAATGAAACCTGTCTCAAAAAGGAGGGGGGTGCTGAAAACAAGCAGACTTTTCTTTTCTTTTTTTTTTTTTTTTTGTTTTAAAGGGAAACAAAACACAGAAAAGAAAAACAAAAAACAAGAGACAACAACTACAACAACAAAAAATCCAAAACAATAGCAATATAGGTTTTCAAAACAAGATAATAGGAATTTAGCAAAGGTTGTTATAATGCACGTTGTTATCTTTGAAAGAGTTGCTTAGATTACCAAATATAGACATGCAAAATTGATCAAACCATATAAGTATTAACTGTTCTTTTCCAAGAGCTAATAGAATTAGTAGTATAATCATCTTAGCTATCATATATACACACACACACACACATATATATATATATATATATATACACACACAAATTTGTATCTTTTCCTTTTCCCTTATTTCTTTTCTCCTTTCCCCTATCTTAGTTATTTTTTCCCTTTGAGTAGTCTTTTATACTTTCACAGTATCTATTGTAAATTCTGGATCTTATTTACTCTTTCAGTTTCTTACACTAGGAAGATGATACAGTATTTGCACATGTGAGTCTGATTTATTTCACTTATAAATATGGTCTCAACTCACATCCATTTACCTATAAAAGCCTCAATTCAATCCTTCTTTATAGCTGAGTAGTACTCCATTGTATAAAAATACCACATCTCTTTTATCCATTCTTCAGTTGATGGACATTTGGATTGTTTCCAAGATTTGGGTATTTCAAACTGCACTGCTATAAACATGGGCGAACATATATCACTGTAATATGATATTTTCAGTTCTTCTGGGAAAATGCACAGAAGTGGGATAGCTAGGTTGAATGGGACCTCTAACCCTAGCTTTCTGAGGAAACTCCACACTGATTTCCACAGTAGTTGCACCAGTCTACAGTTCTACCAACAGTGGAGAAGAGTTCTTTTTCTCCACAGCTTCTCCAGCATTTGTTATTGGTTGCTTTCTTGATCTTGGCCATTCTTTCTGGAGTGAGATGCAATCTGTGTTGTTTTAATATGCATTTCTCTAACGACCAATGATGATGAACATTTTTTCATGTATTTATTTGCCATCTGTATTTCTTCAGCTGAGAAGTGTGTATTCATCTCAGATGTTCATTTTTGGATTGGGTCTTTGAATTTTGTGGGCCTGATTTTTTTTAGTTATTTATACATTCTGGATAGAAATCCTTTGTCAAACAAACTTTTCATAGAAGCAGAAATACTAATGGCAAAATACAAAAGTGTATTCTATGTTCATTAGTAATCAGATAAATATAATCAGATGATGAGATTTACTTTTCATTTTGCCAAGTTAACAAAAATTAAATAACCAAACAATAACAAGTGCTGGTACAAAGAGAATTTTATACATTATTGCTGAGAGTATAAGTTACTAAGGCTACTTTACAAAACAATTATGTATTATATAGGCAATTAGAAATACATAAATTTTAAGACTCATCAATTTCTAATCAAAATAGTAAGTCTAGAGAGAGCCTTGTACATATTTACCAGGAAATATGTAACCATATATTTAGAATAGCACTGTTTTTTAACACTCATAAGAAGGAAAACTAGAAACAATTCAGATCTTTTACTGAGAGTAGAAGTGAATAAATTACCAAATGTTCAAAGGATAAATGGATAAAAAACTACACATATGAAAATGATTACATTTATCACAAAGTGAACAATTGTGGAATATTTATATTATCTTTCTTTTCCTACAAATGTCCAAACTTGCAAATTTAGGCAATATAATATTTAAGAACATAAAGAAAAGCAAGGCAACATTAATCATAAAATCCAAGGCTATGGTTACACTTGGGCATGTGGAAAGAAGAAAGACACAACTGAGAAGAAGCACATCAAATGTCTCTTAGGTACAGGAGGATCTATGGATATACAGCTGCCTATTACTGATTTTTTTAAATTTCTACCACATAAGTAATTTCAACATACTGATCCACAAATGGCAGTGACAACCTTAGCACTTATCTAAAATTCCACACAGTTACCTAATTTCAACAAAGGAAGGACAGTGAAGGGGGGGGGAAGAAAACTTTGTCCTTACAGGTCTCAATACACAGTGGATACTCAGCCTTCCTGCTTTACCATGGATCACCCACTAAGAACCCATGGGTCTATCATCTATGGACTCTCTACCACCTGGACCTTCGTTGCACTGAAGGTCATGGTAGTAAGACCTGCAATAGCGTTTCACAAAATTATATACCAACCAGATATTTTCTCTTGACGTGTGCAACATATTACACAGGTACATCAAAAAATAATTTATGATATTTTATTCATCATAGGATTGGAATTAAATTTTAAATGTTTTATAAAGTACATCATTTAAAATTTATTTCTTCTTTTTTGCAAAAGGTTTGCTGTGCAAACACGGGTGTAATGAAAACCACCACTAAATCAAAAGCAATATGGGAAAGGAAAAAGTGATTAGTATCGTCGTCATTGGACATGTGAATTCTGGCAAGTCCATCACTACTGGCCATCTGATCTACAAATATGGTGGCATCAACAAAAGAACCATTGAAAAATTTGAGAATGAGGCTACTGAGATGGGAAAGGGTTCCTTCAAATATTCCTGGGTCTTGGATAAACAAAGCCGAATGTGAGCGTTTTTTGGTATCACCATTGGCACCTCCCTATAGAAATTTAAAACCAGCAAGTATTATGTGACTATTACTGATGCCCCTAGACACAGAGACTTTATCAAAAACATGATTACAGGCACATCTCAGGCTGACTGTGCTGTCCTGATTGCTGCTGCTGGCCTTGGTGAATTTGAAACTGATATCTCCAAGAACAGACAGACCTGTGAGCATGGCCTTCTAGCTTAGATTCTGGATGGGGAACACCTAATTGTCAGGGTTAACAAAATGGATTCCATGAGCCACCCTACAGCCAGAAGAGATATGAGGAAGTAGTTAAGGAAGTCAACACCTACATTAAGAATATTGGCTACAACCCTGATACAGTAGCTTTTATGCCAATTTCTGGTTGGAATGGTGACAACTTGCTGGAGCCAAGTGCTAATCTGCCTTGGTTCAAGGGATGGAAGGTCACTTGTAAAGATGGCAACACCAGTGGAACTACACTGTTTGAAGCTTTGGATTACATCCTTCCACCCACTCACCCAACTGACAAGCCTTTGAGGCTGCCCCTCCAGGATGTCTACAAAATTGGTGATATTGGCATTGTCCCTGTGAGCCAAGTGAAGACTGGTGATCTCAAACCTAGCAGGGTGGTCACCTTCACCCCAGTCAATGTCACAACTGGAGTAAAGTCTGTTAAAATGCACCATAAAGCTTTGAGGGAAGCTCTTCCGGGGGACAATGTGGGCTTCAATGTCAAGAACTTCTCTGTCAAAGATGTTTATCATGGCAGTGTTGCTGGAGACAGCAAAAATGACCTACCAATGGAAGCAGCTGGTTTCACTACTCAGATGATTGTCCTGAACCATCCTGACCAAATCAGTGCTGGCTAAGCCCCTGTACTGAATTGTCACACAGCTTACATTGCTTGCAAGTTTGCTGAGCTGAAAAAATTGATCCAGACCAGTCTGGTAAGAAGCTGGAAGATGGGCCAAAATTTTTGAAATCTGGTAATGCTGCTATCATTGACATGTGGAACCATGCATGGCAAGCATGTGTGTTGAGAGCTTCTCTGACTATCTACCTTTGGGTTGTTCTACTGTTGATAATTTGAAACAGACAGTTTCTGTGGGCATCACTGAAGCAGTAGATAAGGCTGCTAGAACTGGCAAGGTCACCAAGTCTGCCCAGAAAGCTTGGAAAGCTAAATGAAGATTACCCCTAACCCCTGCCATCCCAGTCTTAATCAGTGGCAGAAGACCAGTCTCAGAACTATTTCTCCCAATTGGTCATTTAAGTTTAATAGTGAAAGATTGGTTAATGATAACAATGCATCACAAAAACCTTCAGAAGGAAAGGAGAACATTTTGTGGACCACTTTTTGCGTGTGCATTGAATTGCAGTTTTTTAAGTTATTAGTTTTTAAAATCAACACTTTTTAATGCAAGCAACTTGACCAAAAATCTGTCACAGGATCTTAAGACCCATTAAAACTAAGGTTAATGAGAAAAAAAAATAAAATAAATAATCTATTTCTAGATTAACTCAAAAAGCTAAAACTTAAATCAGATGTTTCAACTAAGGGGAGGAAAATGCTGTAACAAAGACTGTGGGATGCAGCTGAAAAATCCTTAATTATTACAATAATTAAGAGGCAGAGTCTGACCATTTCTCTAAGGCTGTGTGACAGGTACTTATGGAGTTAAGTATTCATCTACCTATGACACACCAATTCCACATCTACATATTTACCTAACAGAAATGAAAAGACTTGCTCCCCCAGCTCTTCATGTAATAATCAAAAACTGAAAACAGCCCATGTGTTTGTTAAAAGGAGTCAGAAATGAACAAAAACCATGGTATACTTATAAGGTGAAATAATATTTAAAATTTTAATTACATATATAATAATTGAATGTCATAACTATATTTATCAAAAGAAACCAGCACATAGAGTACATGTTATGTAATTCCATTATATGACATCCAAAATAGTTCAAAAATCAATATATAGTGATTAAGATCAGAGGAGTGGTTGGCAAGGGTTTAAGGATTAATTGGAAATTAACATAGAGCAGAATGCATATCTTAATTGCAGTTGTATTCATTCAAAGATATACAAGCAAAACTCAGTGTGAAGATCTGTTCATTACTTTATATATAAACTTTACCTCCAAATGACATTAAGCTCCACATGTGACATATTTAGTAAAATATGTTATCTTGGTAAATGAATACTGTTCCTTCTCTAATCTTTAAAATTAAAAATAATCTTACTTCTATTTTATTCAGCTTATTTAAGAAAGGTATTTTTCAGGTTGACTTTTAAGAAAGCAAGCCCCTGAGGAAATCATGTAATGAAGCACTATTGTTTATTTGAAAAGGTATACAGCAAAATCTGCAATTTTCCAGATTTATTGAAACCTGTAGTAAAAATAGACTCTAGAGTATTTCTTGATACCATCAAGATGATGATCTGTTGTCATCAATACTCTCAGCCAGCCATGAACCAGAAAGTACAAACTTCACTCTAAAAACATAAGATATGTTTTACTTAACAGTGAAAGCAAAAAGAAACACAGACTAAAATAAGCAGAGAAGAGGATAAAGTAAGGAAGCCGGAATCCTATAGCTTCATAGTGTGGTTGAAAATTTCCAACGTAAAATAATAATATAATTTTAAAATGATATAGTAAGTAGAATATATTCTAAATATTCTTTTCAAGAGTTACACTTCTAGTTGTATACTTAAGGGCAAAATCTAAAGACAAAAATACAAGTTATTGGATATATTAGTATGTGACCTTGTATTGTATGAAACAAGCTATTTTAAAACTAGAATCTGTCTCTTCCAACTCTCCTCCCACTCCAGCCGCACACATGTACAAACAGAGAGAGAGAGAACAGAGAGACAGAGAGAGAGACAGAGATAGAGACAGAGAGAGATAGAGAGAGAGAACAGAGAGACAGAGAGAGACAGAGATAGAGACAGACAGAGAGAGACAGAGAGAGAGAGTTTAATAAGCCATCCAGATCCAGAAAGAAACTTAGCAACTGCCTATTGAGAAAAATGCAAATAGATATAAAAGGTCCAGCTTTCTCCACAAGAGAAATAAAAATGGGTCCACAGTACACTCTGAAGCTAATCTTATGCCGGAGATTCATCTGTCACTAAGCACTAAGTTGATGTTGATATTTTTTTTTAAGGTTCATCATTCTGTGTCACTATGGACAGGACAATGGATTCAGAAAAGATAATATACCTAACAGGAGATAACTAGAGCCAAAGGGTAGAAGTTAAAGGACACTAATACCAGCACAAAATGAGGAAGGTAATTCTTACCCTCAGAGAGACAAATGCTGCCCTACGTGGTCTCGAATTCACAAGTCAAGCCAATCCAGATGACAATTTGCAATTATTGACAGATGACAACTACTGTTGACGCAAATGGGGTAGTGGTTAAGAACTTGTTGTTCAGTGTAATTGGGGACCAACAGACCAACTTCACAATCTATTAACTGAATGTGGCCAAGAAATGGAATTTTACCACTCCAAGGTTTGGTGTGCTAGTCCTCCAAGGATTCCAGTAAAGATTACAGAAGATGACATATGGTAAGAGCTTTTACCAGAATGAGTAACACTTGGTAAATAGCTGTTCAGGTTATAATGTCAGGAAATGAGATGAAAGAATGGAGCTATATAGCTGATAAAACCTAATACAATCCCAACAGCCTAATTGTGTGAAGAAAATATGCAGAAGAAACTATGTATTTTCAAGGGTGGTGAGAAACTAGAGTTATTTATTTAGGTTTAATAACATTGTAAGGATTGTAAAATAAAGAGGTGTGGTCATTTTATCTAGAAAGAGAATCATGTTATCATTATCCTAATGAGAGATATTTAACATTGTTATATTATCTCAAGCCACCAATTTACAAATCAACTTTTTGGAACAATAAATAAAAATAGTTCATATCCAGGAGGAAGAAATGACTCTTGGAAACCTAATACATCTAAGGTCATGTTAGCCAGAGGTAAAAATAACGAAAGCCTTCCAAATGTACAGATTTTATATGAGCAAGTCTATTCTTCAAGTGATAGAAACCAAAGTTTGTAGCAAGCCTGTGACCAGAAGACTAAGTGGCTTGAGCCAAAAACTACAAAGAAGGTAAAGCAAACAAAATGTCTAAAGAAGCCAACCTGGCTTCCAGAAGACTTCAGCTTTAAAAAGCTCAGCACATCCTCTCTCGAACCACCTGGACAAGTGATTCACCTGATCTATTCTTTGATTCTCTGGGAGAAATTTGATTCTTGGGAGTAATTCCATTTACTTAGGAGTGTATTTCAAATAATACAGGCTATTTTTGTTAGATTTTATTTTCTTCTCCATGATGAGATCAACTTTGGAAGTCACCAGTTCAGTATTTTTCCACGTCTTACAGCAAAACTAACATTATCCTTTTTGGCAAAATTGTTGTTTTTTGTTTTACAAGGGAAAGAGACTTGGAAAGATTAGAATATTTTTATATTCTCAATTATAATTTTCTTCCATAGCAACCGAAATTTTAACCGAATTCTTTGCAGATACACATGCAGAACCTAAGCAAACATTAAGTTTAAGCTCCTCTCTGAACAGCCTTTCTACTGCTCCTTTAAGAGAAGTCATCGCTTGTATTTCAAATCAAGATCCCTCAGTCTGGTGTTTTGACTTATCTATACCTACTGTTATTGGATATTTCATTTCTCACTATGAAACAAGAAGCTTTAGACTTGGCAAGGAACTATGGGGCCCTTGAAAAGCTGCTGATTTGTGTGTTGAGGATGGGTATATCATAAATAGAAAACACAGGCTTTACATCCTTCCTTAAAAAAGAAAAGAAAGAAAGTACCTTGTCCCTCAGTTGGCCCTTAGTGTTAAGCTACCTTGGAGCTTAACTTAGAGAAGTTACAGAGCCCAAATCAGAATAAAAGGGAAAAAATGACTCTTCACACCATAGCTCCCCTTGCTTCAGGGGACCACATTGCTTTTTTCCTATTAAGATGTACAAGCCTTTGTTAATTCTTGTTCTCAGTATTTTTGAAATGTTTTAGAAGAATTACATTCTTGAAAATGTGTCTTATCTGGCCCAAATTTCTTTCATACATAATTAATTATATAGTTAAGACACTGAGAAGACACCACCATCTCTCTGTCCTGTCGTCGACACTTTTGGCCTGAATATTCCCCTTCAGTCTACAGTCTTACAGCCATTTCATAACCAATTATTGCGTCCCAAGAAAATGACTCCAAGTTTCAGAATTTAAATGTCCTCTAAATTCTTTCAAGGCACCAAATATGCCAAAAAACAAGAAAACTACTAAGAGAGAAGAGAGAGTCATAGTTCACTCCATCCTGAAAAGCCAGTCAGCCCCTTTTTGCCCACAGTGATTCAGTGTATGCTGGAAAGCTCATAATGACCTTGAAAAGAGAGCATTTATTCTAATCATTTTCTATTCTTTTGGTGAATATTTTCAGGAGTTTTGTCTCTGTACCACAGACTACTGAAGTTAGTAATGCCACCCTTCTTTGAGACTGAATTGTTTAACCATCAACATCAACCAAGTCTTTGAAAGATCTCCTTAGCATTAATAATAAATCTTTTTCTTTAAAATATTCATAAGTGATTAATAAAAGAAACTCACAGAATACTATTAGCTTGTAAACCTTGTTTAAAAAAATAGGTATGTACTTACTGCATTATAAATCACCACATAAAAGTCATAATCTTTTCTAACTTCTTACTTTTTTAAAGAATAGTAACTTGAGCTAAACTAAATGTCTGGATATAGAAGCAAAATTGAAATATTTTTATGTGAGTGAATTCAGCAAAGGCTCCAAATTACACTGGTATGTATGCAGCATATTGATAGTTCATTAGTATCACTTATGAAGATGAAATCCAATACTGACATTTAGGAAAGAGATTTCCTATTTAAAACATTTTGAAATAGTTAATTTAAAAGAATTTGAAGAAAGTGTAACTAACCATCTTATCACTTTCATTTAAATGGTACAGTATACCAGGAAGTTCAATCCACTTTAAATTTCCAATTCTCTTTTCAATATTAGGCCTATAAAAGGTCACACGTGCCCTACATTGAAAGCTAGGCTCATTGCAAATGGCATGAAATGGCCGAGCCTAACAGTCAAGATGAGTGTCTTGCACAGAAGACACACCCTCTGTATCAAGAAGGCAAACAAACATCCCAGGGCTTCCCACAGAGAGGAAAAATCTATAGGTATGTAAATGTTGCTGACATAAAATAATTTGGACAATTATGTTCTTTTCAAACAGTCTGTCCCTGAAATATTTCTGATTACCTTAGGTATCAATCTTGTCACTGTCTAAGCTCAGTGTTGTCAAAGAAGGTGTAATCTCAGATGAATGAGCATAAGGAACCTGGACTGACAGTTCAGGACTAAAAGCATAGAACCCATATGATGGTCCCCCAAAAATCCTATCCCTGCAAACTTAAGAGTTTTCTATGCTGTGATAAACATAAAGAAATGCAGAATTAAATACATGATATTAGTTTTCTATTTAGTCAATAAGAATTTATTATGTCTCAATATAATTAAGTCAGCTCTATTCTAAGCTCTTGGAATGTATTGGTGAAGCAAAGTTCCTGGCTCCCATAGATCTTAGTTTATGGTCTAGCTAAGAGCCAGCAGACAACAAGAAGCAAATAAGCAAAGCACATAGAATTTAATAAGGTGCTCAGTGGTTTTGGGGAGGAGTAGAGCAGGGCTAGAGAAGCTAAGAATGGACATAATGGTGGATCCCATTAACAAGGGGATGGTTCAAAAAAGCCTTGGCCAATTTTCAGTCCTTATTAAGAGATCATTCATTACATAATCAAAAGTAGTGAAAATTTTAAGGTAGATTTTTTTTATAAATGTCATGCCTCTAAATATACAACTTTGCATGTGTATTTTCTCTTATTGGAAATAATATCTTTTGAAATAAGCATTTTGGTCTAAACATTTTTCAAAATTTTTATTAGTATATGTCTGTAGTACATAGTGATTTTATTCATCATAAGGTGTTAATCCGTGAATATAACACATCATAATTCTTTTTAATTCTACTTCCCTCTTTCCCTTTCTCCTCTTCAGGGGGACATATCTCCAATCCAGTATTACCTTACATTTTATTATTTATTTATTATTTATATAACCTTACATTTTATTAACATAAAATTTTTTACATCATAGATCACTGGAAAATATAGCATTTTAATACCAGTCACTGAAGTCTAATTTATAGAAAATGTGCGGTGCAGGAGCAGATCATGCACACGTTCAACCTGTCACTGTACCACTACTGTGTGCCAGGGACTCTGCCAGCTACTGTGGATATGGCAATTTTAAACATACAATGACCTCAGATTCTGCAGTCTAGTACTATTAATGGCTGATAGTCATTAATGAGCCACATTTATTACTGTGTCAGGCATTGATTCATATGCTTTACACCTAGTTATGAGGCTTCATCACAAAGTTATGAGGTTTAATCCATAATTACACCCTGCAGTATCCCCTGAAGAAGAAACTGAGACCTTGATTGACTCAATGATTTGATCAAGGTAATATAACTAGTTGGGTGAAGAGCCAAGATTTGAATCTAGACCATAAAAACTTAGAGCATTCTCCAATCAGTTCACTGTGATGATAGAAGCTTAAATGGCAAGTGGCAGCATCTTCTGGCATTCCAGTACATTTCCAAGGGAAGCTTGCATCTCAGCATTCTGCTGTGCCTGGTTTCTGCAGCAGAATGGTTAGAGGTGGGAAGATTTCCGAGCAGTGTAAGGATTCAGATGGCATCAAAAGTTGAAATGTCAGTTCCACTCCCTTCTAACAGACATGGGCCCCACAGGCCAGGACTATGAGCACTCTACAATATCCAAAATACTATAAGCAAAGTCCCCCCAAACTTCCTCTCTGCCTTGATCATATTTAAATTATAAAACTATATTTTTGCTTATTAGTAAGATTTCTGCTTACTTTGCACATTTACATGGTTTTTATTTTCTTTTAAAAAACATTTTCATTTAAAATGATCTTGGGTAATGTGAAAAATTTATGTATCAAATAAACTATCTAATATGAAGTAAAGAAAATTTCTCCAACAATAGTGTTACAGCATTTTTTAAATTTTATTTTAAAGAGAATAAAACAAAAGAGGACAGATCTAAGCAGATCAGAACAGAACAATGTAAGCAACAAAGCACTTCACAACAAGACAATTGGATATTAACAGTAGCCATCATGTCTCTTTCTTTGAAATAGTTGAGCTTAGCTTTACACACAATAATGTCAAACATAACAAAACAGAATAAAACCACTCAAGAGAATGAAAGTATTGCAAGGCATTCTGAACCAAATAACTGAAGATGAACAGTGGCTGCTACATTAGTAAAGAGACTAACGACCCAATAGCTTTAAGAGTGAAAAAAAAACTCAATGCATTGTAATTCATGTTCTAAGATTAATATGTAAATATTACTTATTTATCAAATTAAGAATTATTACCTTTTTATAATGGCAGAGAAAAATTAATATTTAGTAATTAATTATATTAAATATTTAATAATTAATATAAAGAATTCACAGAAATAATAAATTATACAATCTATTAGGTTGACAAGATCCTGTTCCTTTTTATAATCTACCACTTTAACCCTGTTACTTGGTTGATGCTCTACAGAAGTAAATCTCACATGAGAACAGATTTCAGGGCACCAAATTTGTCATATAAATTTGTGTATTGTTCCATATTTGGTTGCACATCAAGATCAGATTTAAAGTATGATTTTTGAAATAAGCTTCATAGACTATTTCAAGAATATATTATTTATATTTTCATAGCAACATCCAATGTGTTCAAGGGATAGAATGTCAGCAACCTGAACCATCACAGAGACATCAGGTTCTATCAGGGAGGCCACCACAAAGCTCATGCAAATTGCTCCATAGGTGGGGTATGACCCCCGGTGCAGTTACTTGGTGGACTAAACAACACAGTGTTAAACAACAGTGTTCTTAAGAAAGGAAAAGGGAAAAAACGAAGGCAACACAATAAGCTTAAGAACATCACTGTGTAGAATCATGTTGCATAGGTGCCAGAAATCCTAACATTTCTTAAAGATCTCTTAATACAATAACTAACAATCAAATACACCCTAACCATCAAAATGAGAGGAAATTGTAAAGATTAGAGCAGAAATCAATGCAATTGAAACTAAAAAAAATACAAATAATTAATGAATCAAAAAGCTGGTTTTTTGAGAGAATCAACAAAATTGACAAACCCCTAGCTAAACTTATCAAGAGAAAGAAAGAAAAAACCCAAATTCATGCAATAAGAACTGAAAAGGGAGAAATTACTACAGATCCCATCGAAATTCTAAAGATCATGAATACCTACTTTGAAAATCTCTACTCCCATAGAGTGGAAATCACAGAAGAAATGGGCAGATTTCTAGAAACATATGAACTACCAAACTCACCCAACAAGATATAGCAATTTTGAACAACCCAATATCAGCTATTGAAATTGAAAATGTAATTAAAAACTTACCAACAAAGAAAATCCCAGGTCTGATGGATTCACAGCTGAATTCTACAAGACATTTAGAGAAGATTTGATGCCAATACTCCTTAAACTCTTCAATGAAATTCTTCATTGAGAAGAAAGCAATCCTCCCTAAATCATTCCTGGAGGCAAGTATTACTCTGATACCAAAACCACAGAAAGATCCAACCAAAAAGGAGAACTATACACCAATCTCACTAATAAACATTGATGCAAAGATTCTCAATAAAATACTGGCAAATAGAATGCAGCAAATCACCAAGGAGATCATACATCATGAACAAGTAGGGTTCATTCCAGAAATGCAAGGATGGTTTAACACACACAAATCAATAAATGTAATATACCACATCAACAGAGCCAAAAACAAAAACCACATGGTCATCTCAATAGATGCAGAAAAAGCTTTTGACAAAGTCCAACACACATTACATGATAAAAACCCTTCAGAAACTTGGATTACACAGTGTCTACCTCAACCTTATAAAGGCCACCTATGACAAACCAACAGCCAACTTTATACTAAATGGACAAAAACTGAAAACCTTCACTTTAAAATCAGGAACAAGACAAGGATTTCCACTGTCACCACTCCTTTTCAACATAGTTCTGGAAACACTAGCCAGGCAATCAGACAAGAGAGAGAAATAAAAAGAATAAAGATAGGAAAGGAAGAAGTTAAATTATCACTATTTGCAGATGACATGATACTCTATATAGAAGACCAAAAAATCTCCATTAAAAGACTAAACAAGTTCAGCAGTGTAGCTAGATACAAGGTCAATGCTCAAAACTCAATAGCATTTCTGTACACAAACAAAAAACTCACTGAGAGAGAAATTATGGAAATATCACACTTTACAATAACATCTAAAAAAATGAAATACTTAAGAATCAACCTAACTAAAAATGTAAAAGACCTATATGCTGAAAATTATACTATGCTGAAAAAGGGGATTGAAGAGGATATTAGAAAATGGAAGGACATTCCTTGCTCTTGGTTAGGAAGAACCAACATTGTGAAAATGGCTATACGCCCAAAACTGTTATACAGATTTAGCACAATCCCAATCAAAATGCCATTGACATACCTCACAGATCTAGAGAAAACACTACTAAAATTCATTTGGAAACAGAAGAAACCTAGAATAGCAAAGGCAATTCTGGGCAACAAAGGCAAGGCAGGAGGGATCTCAATTCCTGACTTGAATCTATACTGCAAAGCCACAGTGATAAAATCAGCATAGTACTGGCAATGAAATAGACCTGAGGATCACTGAAACAAATTAGAAGATGCAAGAACAACTACAAAGACACTCAGCCACCTGATATTTGACAAGGGGGCTAAATATGTCCACTGGAAGAAGGACAGCCTATTTAATAAATGGTGTTGAAAAAATTGGCTCTCCACATGCCTAAGACTGAAACTAGACCCTTGCATATCACCATGCACACAACTAAAGTCTACATGGATCAAAGACCTAAATATTAAAACATAAACACTAAATCTACTGGAACACAAGGTAAGTAAAAGTCTTGGAGACACAGGGGTATGCAGAGAATTTATGAACAAATCACAAACTGCACGGGAAACACTTCAAAGAATCAACTACTGGGATCTCATATTATTGAAAATTTCTACACTTTAGAGGAAATCACCAACAGAGTGAAAACAAAACCCAAAGAGTGGGAAAGAATTTTAGCCAGCAACCCCTCAGACAAAGGACTTATGTCCAGAACATATAAAGAATTGAAAAACATCAAGCCCCCCAAATTCAAAGACCCTCTCCAAAAATGGGCATCTGAAATGAACACACAGTTCTCAGAGAAAGATATACAAATGGCAAATAAATACATGGAAAAATGTTCACTATCACTGGTCATTCAGAAATGCAAATTAAAACAACATTGAGGTTTCACCTCACTCCAGAAAGAATAGCTGCCATCAAGAAATCAACTGATAACAAATGTTGGTGAGGCTGCGGGGAAAAAGGAACACTTCTCCACTGTTGGTGGGAATATAGACTGCTGCAACCACTATGGAAATCTATATGGAGAATTCTCAGAAGACTAGGATTGAAAGGTCCATTCAATCCAGCTATTCCCCTCCTGGATATTTTCCCAGAAGTACTGAAAAGTTCGTATCACAGTAATATATGTGCCCCATGTTCATAGCAGCACAATTTGTAACAGCTAAATCTTAGAAACAACCAAAACGCCAATAAACTGAAGAGTGGATGAAAAAGATGTGGTATTTTTACACAATGGAATATTACTCAGCTATAAAAAAGGATGATCATAGGTAAATGGAGACAACTTAAGACTATCCTCATTAGTCAAATAAATAAGAATCATATTTATAAATATCGCATTGTGTCTCTAGTGTAAAAAGTGATAAGAACTATAAGAGTAATAAAACTCAAAATGTGTAATTGCCATTATAAAAAAGAGAGGAAAAGAAAAGGCTCTAAGGGGTATAACTGCATGTATATCTAAGGGGTATAACTGCATGTTTGAGTGTGTAAAATAGATGACCATACTGCTGAATCTTTGTTGGATCTTTGAGCAGAACTGTTTGCAGTCTCACTGTTTCAATGTCTATTATGTATCCATTAATTTTATTACTTGAACAACTATGTCCAAGATGACAATATGTAATTTATCAACTAGTTATTTCTTAGTGTTTTTTTTCTCTTTTTTGCTTTTTCTTTTAGAATTCTGTATTGTTGCTACCCTTTTTCTTTTGCTTTTTTCTCTTTAAATACAATTTTTAAAAAAAGACATTTTGAGCATTAAATAAGTTTTTCACATAAGAACACTGTCAAGATCATAGAGATTACTCAATACAACATGTTATTGTTGAGTAAATTTTAATAAATAATTTATCCTTACTATTTTTCTTTAGCACAATCAAATGATGTCATTTCACACCTAACAATGGTAATGCCTTTTTTCTAGCTGAAGACCATCTGGGTAATAGGTAATTGAGAAACACTAGTCTGGCCAGTGGAGACAAAATACAAAGAAGTTGGTTCTATTATTGCCTGAATATTTACAGAATTGATTGTTGTTTGCTCAGCCCCATATTTGAAGTTGTATAAATAAATCATTGTCCTTCATATGATAAACCTGGAGAGAATTAATCACAACTTTTCATCATTTAATGGCAGTGGTTATGAGATAATACACCTGTTTAGGCATTTTAATGAAAATAAATCCTTTAATGAAAGAATCTTCCCCCAAGTTCAGTTGCTTTCCTCAGAGTTCTTCAGCTTCATTATACCTATTGGCTAGCAAAAGGTTTCAGAATAAGCATAGCAATACTGCTAGTTGATCCTTCTAACTAAGAAAGAAATGCAAATACAGAATGAAAACTAAAGATAATAGTAAGAAGTGAAGGATACTGAGGAAACCAGGACACAGCTAGGGCAACTAAGCTAAGTCAACATACTGAAGGGACTTTTGAGAAGGAAGGTGGCAAAGACAGATTGAATAGGCTACATGCTTGTATCAGTTTTCTATTTATGCCATAACAAAATATCACAAATGTAGACAATTAAAAAACAAACGCAACTGTAGTTCTGTGTGTAAGACACCTGACACAGATATCACCAGGCCAAAACCAAAGTGTAAGGGGCAGTGTTTTTCTCTGAAAGCCATAGTATCCATTTCCTTCTTTTTCTAGCTTCTAGAGGCCACCCAGCTCTGCTGGCTCATGGTCCTTCTGCCACCTTCAAAGCAAGTCAGGTGCTTCTCACATCACACTATGCTGACCATCTCTTCTATCTCACTTGTCCACATTTAAGGATTTGGAATTGGATGGAGTGTGCACCAATAAATCCATGATTAGCCAACCCATGTGCATTACTTAGCTTTCCCACTGCTGGACACAATACCTTACATCCACAACTTAAAGGAGGAGAGTTTAATTTGGCTCATATTTTAAGAGGAGTCAGCCCATGATCAGCTGGCTCCAAGGCAGAAACATCATAGGACAAGAATGTGAAAAAGCGAAGCTGCTCAGTTGATGCACACTGGGAAGCAGAGCAAAGTAACAGTGCCAGTGAGAAATGGGGAAGGAACTAGATATAGGACCCAATGTCATAACTAACTCAAACCTGCTCAGAAGCGGGCTTCACAAATCTTCTAGGCAGTTCTTAACACAATGAAGTTGACATCACACCATGTCAGCTTTAATCATGTCTGCAATATCCTTTTACCATGGAGCATAACATAGTTACAAGTTCCTGGATCAGAGCATGGACATCTTTGAGACTACAAGCATTATCCTGCCAACACAGGGCTACAGGTAAGAGAAAAATTTGGAAAAAAAAGTCATAGCTTTCCTTTTACTCTTGCTTCTCCCCTCAATCAGCCATTCACACAGCAGTGAAAGGGCTGGAAATCAAGGACCACATTATGGTGCACACTCCATCCAACTCCAAGCCTTTCACCAGCTTCTTGGCCTTATGAATAAAGCACACACCCTTAATAACACCCTACAAAGGTCTACATAATTCAGCTTAATATATTTAAAATATCTCATACTTATATATGTGGGAAAATTTATTTTTAAATTATAACCTAGTCTGGAATATATGTACAAGTGGGTCTATTTGTTTAGCCCCACAAACCAGTACTACCCTTGCAGTATAGTATGCACTCCAGTTGTTTTAAAGAAGCCTACAATATATTAATGAACTGTGACTTTTAGTTTGGAAAACAGAATTGCCTGTACCTTTCTCCCAAGCTCCATTTCCTAGCATCATACTGCGCTCCCTCATAACTGAGTACACTGACCTCCCCCTCAGATGAACCACTGGAATAACTCAGGGCCTGCTTCCTCAGTGCACTGAAGGACCTAATCAACTGACTCTTTCTGCAAGATGCATCCCCAAGAGCCCCATCTCTAATAACCTCTCTTCCCACTCTATTCATTTTCCATCCCTCATCTTGCTTTAGTTTTCTTCACTTATTATTATCTTGCATATTGCTTCTTTGTTTTGTCTCTCTCACTAGAATAAAGGCTCTGTTAGGACTGTCTTGTTTATTGAACTAATTCCAGTGCCTGTTCCAGGCTTTCTAACACACAAGAAAACTCAAAAATTAGTTATTTGGTGAATGAACAAAACATGAATGAAAATAGCTGAACAAATGCACTGGCAGAGCTCTGACTACATAGGTACATGGGAGCAATTGTTAGCATTATTACATTGCAGTTCATGTAGTTAACTATCATCCTTGACAATTATCATTAGTTTATTGTTCGTATCACATTACATACTGTGCATGACTTACGTAAGCTATTTCTAGTTATTGCAACTGCTTTTGGAAATAGTTTCATTTGTTTGTTTGTTTCATGGTACTGGAGATTTAACTCAGGGCCTTGTGCATGTAAAAATAAATATTTTTACAGATAAAAAAATCAAGATTCACAAAGGTCAGGTTTCAGGTTTAAGGTTGATATAGAACTATATATAAGACTGTATAAGAAGTACAATAGTTAATATTTGTTGTCAGGTATTGTTCTGAGAATTTTACAGGGAACAGTTATTACTCTCAATCTACGAATTGGGAAATTCAGGCACAGAACTTGCTCAGAATCACCACTTCATTCAGTGATAGCATCAGAAATCTAACTCAGGTAGTTTGAGAGCAGAAAGCATTCACAGCCCACACACACCTTCTGCTTCAAGCAGGTCCATCAGCCAGCAGCAGCAACTCCTAAGGGCTTGGTACAAATGCAGACTCTGGTGCTCCACTCCAGCCCTGCGTTCAGATGAGATCCTCCAAATTATTCTTACATGAGGGCCGGAGATTTAGCTTTCAAGCAGCCAAAGAGCTTCAGTTTGCCACATGTGGTTTGCTGAAGATCCACTCAGTGTACTCCCCCCAATGGGGGATTCTCAGAGTGCCACTATGGACCAAGTAAATCCTGCCTAATGACATGCATTCAAATGGGGAAACTCTCTCCAGAAAAAACAGCCATCTTCAACCCAGAATACAACTGATACTTTGCATTCGGCTGCCTCAGGGAAATACAGGAAAATGACAAAACAAAAGAGCAAAATGCAATCTCAAACCTCCAGCCCATCCCAAACAAGCCTAGGAGACATGGACATAGAACAAAGTGTAAGCCACACACACCTGAAACTTCTGAAAAGATAGCAACTGAAGTAAACAAACAACTCCATGAAGCTGTAAAGGAACTCACATCAGAAATAATACACCATATAAAAAAAAAAAAAAAAGAAATGGCCGGGGATTTAGCTCAGTGATGTAAGTGACTTCCTGGCAAGCACAAAGATGTGAGTTCAATCCTTGGCACAAAAAAAAAAAAAAGATAAAACATAATAAAAATAATGCTGACACTTCTAAAGAAGACTTAGTTTAAAAAAATCAAGGAGCACTACAAAATGATGGAAACATTAATGAAAAACTTAAGAAAGAATTATAGTAATGAAATAGATTCAAAGAGATAGCCAGGAAATCAAAAACTCCATCAAAAGCTGGCAAAACCATGTGAATGAATGTGAAGATAGACCTTCAAACCTTGAAGACAAGATTGTAGCTAGTGAACAGGAAGGGAAAGATCAGGAAATAACCATGCAACTCTGAAACAAGGAATCAGGAAATAAACATCTGAAAGTTTCAAGATGATGCAAAGAAAAAATGTAAAATTAATTGGTGTAAATGAAAAAGGTGACAGCACAAATGATATAAAAAGACTATTTACAGAAATAATAGCAGAAAATTTCCCAAACATGGAAAAGGAAACTGACCTAGAGATAAATGAAGCATATAGAACTCTAAATAGTTATTACCAAAGTAAAGCCACACTCAGACATATAATAATTCACATCCTAGAAATTCAACATTAAAAGAGAATAGTAAAAGCTTTTATAGAAAAGAGACAGATCACTTATAAATCAAAGCCCAACAGAATCACAGCACACATCTCAACACAATGAAGTCAAGAAGAGCATGTAGTGAAGTATTTTAGATCCTAAAGGAAAAATACTACCTCCCAGATTGATGTACCCTACTAAACTGTCCTTCAAAACTGATGGGGAAATAAGATACTTCCATGACAAAGACCAGCTGAAGAACATCATGACCACCAAACCAACCCTGCAAAGAATACTGAGAGATATTCCAGACAGATATAAAAATAACTATGACTCCAAGAACATCAAAATAAAAAATCCACTAAGCAGGGAAGACAATTAAAGAGAGAGGAAAGGTAAAGAATCAACAGGAGAAAGATAGCATGACAAAAATAAGCCAATATATATCAGTTATAATCATTAATGCAAATGGTTTAATTCACCAACTAAAAGAAACAGACTGGCAGAATGGATCAAAAATCAACTTTCAACCATTTGTAGTATACCAAGAACCCATCTAACCCAAAAGGAAATTCATAGACTGAAAGTCAAAGGTTGGAAAACAATACTCCATGTAACAGGAACCAAAAAAAAAAAAAAAAGCAGGAGTTGCTATTCTGTTTGCAGACAATGTGAACTTCAAACCAAGCATGAGGAAGAGATAGCAATCTTAAAAATATGCATAGCAAATATGGGAGCACCCAGTATATAAAACAAATATTAAGAGAAATGAAACACCAAATAAGCAATAACATAACTATAAAGGGAAACTTTAACATCCCATTGACAAAAAAGGAACCATCTATTAGACAGAAAATCTACAAAGATATAACAGAACTGAATCACACTTGTAAACAAATGGACTTAGTAGAAGTGTACAGAGTATTCTACCAAACAATATCAGAATATAAACTCTTCTCAGCTGCACATGGGACATTCTCTAAAATAGACCATATACTAGTCCATAGAACATGAGTAAATAAATACAGAAGAATCATAATTATACCATGCATGAGATAACATTATAGTGCCATGAATCTAGAAATTAATGACAAAAGAAACTGCAAAAACTTCATAAACACATGAAAATTAAATAATAATCCTGAGTAATCAGTGGGTCACAAAAGAAATTAAAGAAGAAATTAAACAATATCACAATCAAATGAAAATATAAATACAACTTACCAGAACCTGTGGGATGGAATGAAAGAAATCCAGAGAGGGAAATTTATTGTGATGAATTCCAACATCAGGAAAACTGTACAAACACAAATGAACAACCTGATGCTAAACCCCAAACATCTAGAAAAATAAGAGCAAGTTAACCCCAAAGCCAAAAGAAGGGAGGAACTTATAAAGATCAGAGCAGAAATAAATACAATAGAGACTAAGAAAACAATACAAAGAATTAATGAATCAAAGAGTTAGTTCTTTGAAAAGAAAAAATAAAATTGATAAGCCCCTAGCAAACATTATTTTAAAAAGAAAAGAAAAACTCAAATTAATGCAATAAAGAATAAGAGTGGAATCACAACAGATCCTGTGAAAATACAGATCATCAATAACTACTTTGAAAACTTTTGCTTTCATAAATTTGATAACACAGAAGAAATGGACAGATTCCTAGAAACATATGAATTACCAAACCTGGATCAAGAAGATATAAACTTGTTGAATAATTCAATTTCAGTTAATGAAATTCAAAATGTAATTAGAACCTTACCAACAAAAAAAGCCCAGGTCCTGCTGGATTCACAGCTGAATTCTACAAGACATTCAAGGAAGACTTAATTCCAACACTCTTCAAAGTCTTAAATAAAATTGAAAGGGAAGCAATTCTGCCTAACTCATTCCTGGAAGCATGTATCATCCTAATAACAAAACCAAAAAAGAAAACTACAGGGCAATCTTCTTAATGAACACAGATACAAAAATCCTCAATAAAATACTAGCAAGCAGAATGTAGCAAGTCAAGAAGATTATACGCCCTGACCAAGTGGGATTCATCCCAGAAAGGCAGGGATGGTTCAACATATGCAAATTAATAAATGTAATACACCATATTAATAGAGCCAAACATAGCCACATGATCATTTCAAAAGATGCAGAAAAAGCTTTTGATAAAGCCCAACATTCATTCATGATAAGAACCCTACAAAAAATTGGAATAGATGGTCTTTATCTCAATCTGATAAAATCCATCTATGGCAAACCAACAGCCAGCATCATATTAAATGGTCAAAAACTGAAAGTTTTTATGCTGAAATCAGGAACAACACAAAGATGTACATTTCCACCACTCCTATTCAATATACTGCTGGAGACATTAGGCAGAGCAATTAGATGAGAGAGAAATAAAGGAATAAGGATAGGAAAAGAAGAAGTTAAATTATCATTATTTGCAGATGCCATGATACTCTACATAGAAGACCCCCAAAACTCCATTGAAAGACTTCTAGATGTAATAATCAAATTCAGTAATATAGCTGAACACAAAATCAACTCTCAAAAATCAATAGCATTCCTCTATACAAACAACAAAGTCACTGAGAAAGAATTAAGAGAAACCAGGGCCAGGGATTTAGCTCAGTGGTATAAGGGCCTGCCTGGCAACTGTGAGCTCATGAGTTTGACCACCCATACCAAAAAAAAAGAAAGAAAGAAAGAATAGAAAACACACCTTTCACAGTAGCATCAAAAAGAATGAAATACTTAGGAATCAATCTAACAAAAAAGAAGTAAAAGTTTTATTCAGTGAAAACTACAGTACTCTGAAAAAAGAAATGGAAGAGGATTGCAGAAAATTGAAAGACTTCCCTTGTTTGTGGATAGGAAAAACAAATATTGTGAAAATGGCCATTCTCCAAAAATTATTACACAGATTTAATGCAATTCCAATCAAAATACCATTGGCATACCTCACTGATCTAGAAAAATCATTCCTAAAATTCATGTAGAACCAGAACAGACCTAGAATAGCAAAAGCAATTCTAGGCAACAAAAGTAAGGCAGGAGGCATCACAATTCTTGACTTTAAGTTATACTACAAAGATACTGTGATAAAATCAGCATGGTATTGGAATAAAAACAGACCTCAGTATTAATGGAGTAGATTAGAAGACAAAGCCACAACTACAAACACATTCAGCCACCTCATCTTTGACAAAGGGTCCAAACATGTACATTGGAAGAAAGATAGTCTCTTTAACAAGTGGTGCTGGAAAAATTGGCTATCCATATGCTGAAAACTAAAACTAGACCCATACCTCTCACGATGCACTAAAGCAAAATGGATCAAAGATCTAAATATTAAAAAGAAACACTAAATCTACTTGAAGAGAGAGTAGATGCAAATCTTGAAAACATAGGGGTTGGCAGGGAATTCATGAACAAAAATCAAACTGCATAGGAAATACTTCCCAGAAGCAACAACTAAGATCTCATCTTACCAGAAAGTTTTGCCTGTCAAAAGAAATTTCCAAAGAGTAAAAAGAAACCCCATGAATTTTGAAAAAAATTTTAGTTAATTGTCTCTCAGACAAAGGAATTCTATCTAGAACATATTAAAAAAATTTAAAAATCAGACCCCCAAAATTCAAAGACCCAATTCAAAGGTGGGCATGTGAGGTGAATACACATTTTTCAGCTGAAGAAATACAAATAGCAAATAAATACATGAAAAAATGCTCAGTATCATTGTTCATTAGGGAAATACAAATTAAAACAACACTAAGATTTCATTTCACTCCAGAAAGAATGGCCAAGATTGAGAAAACTATCAATAACAAATGTCAGAGAGGTTGTGGGGGAAAAGGAACTCTTCTGTACTGCTGGTGGAACTGTAGAATGGTACAACCATTGTGGAAACCAGTGGGAAGCTTCCTCAAAAGGCTGGGATTGGAGCTCCCATTTGATCCAGCTATCCCACTTCTGGGCATATTCCCAGAAGAACTGAAAACATATCACAGTGATATATGTGCACCCATGTTTATAGCAGCAAAATTTATAACAGCCAAATTTGGAAACAACCAAAATGCTCACCAAGGAATGGATAAAAAAGATGTGGTAATTTTAGACAATGGAGTACTACTCAACTATAAAGAAGGATCACATTGAGGCTTTTATAGGTAAATGGATCTGACTTGAGGCCATACTTATAAGTGAAATAAATAGAACTCACATATGTAAATACATATTGTCTCCCTGGTGTAAGAAACTGAAAGAGCAAATAAGATACAAAATCTTCAATAAAATTGCAAAAGGGTAAGAAACTGCTCAAAGGGGGATAATAACTCAATAGAGAAAAGGAGAAAAGCATGAAAGGAAAAGAAAGAAGATATAAATTTATATTTATATATATATATATACACACACACACGTGCACACACACACACACACACTTGATAGCTAAGATGATTGTACTTCTAACTATTAGTTCTTGGAACAAAATAGTTAATATTCATAGGATTAGATCAATTTTGCATCTCTAAATCTGGTAATCTGAGCAACTCTTTTGAAGTAACTGTTGTAGTCAGGGGTTGTGAGGAGAACAATTACAACCAGGACACAGAATTTATTATATTATTTTATGATGTTCATCCAGACTTAAACACAAGAAAGTTCAGGAAATCTGTCCACAACACTAAATATTCAGAATATTTAGCCAAGGGCCTGGATCCCACAGTGATGCCCTGCATGAGTCCAGATGAAAACCTAGAGCCCATGACAGTGCCTCCCACGAGTCCAGCTAGAAGTCAAGAGCCCACAAGAAGGACTCAAGCCAGTCTGTTTTATGGATCTGCACTGGGAAAGCCCAAAGGTCAGTGGTGAAAGCCAGAAAGTCTATGCCAGCGGGGTGAAGGAGCTGTGCTGGTAAGTTGAGAGTTCTAGGCTGGAGCCAAGAAGTCACACTCAAAACAAACACCAGGGCTACTATGAAAAGCACTACAGCCATCCTCAGTGACACAGATATCCTGAGCTCCTCCGATGATAAGAACAGTCAACTACATACCAGACAGCCAGTGTGCCGAGTTATTCCTGGAGATTAGACAGCACACATCTTCCCCTCCAGAGCCAGGAAGTGATGCTTGATATAAGGACCAGAGCTCTCCCAAAGTGAACCACAGCCACTCTCACCAGTAAAATCCCAAGCTCCTCAAATGACAATGGTTGAACTCATGCTGGGGAAACTAGTCATGACTTCCTCCAGGAGAACCAACAGCAACACTTAGAGAAACCCACAATGTCCCACTCTCCTCCACATCTCTATTTATGCTAGCAACTTTCCTAAGGTGGGCCATCTACACTCAGCATCATACTGACTTAATTCAGCTGGTATTAAGTTGACCATCAGTTTTTAATCCATAGCAATAACTATGCAAAACAACAGTATTTGCTATGTTTCTACCACCTTGTTTTGAAAGCCTATATTGTTATTGTTTAGGTTTTCTGTTATTTGTCTCTTTTGTTTCTTGTTTCCCTTGTATTTTTGTTTTGTTTTTTCCTCTAATACAGAAAGGATAGATATATGTGTATATGATTATATATGCCAAGAATTTCTCCTAAATAATTTATAGAAATCGATTTTATTATGTGTGATGATATGGACATCTATTTTGAAGAAGATGAGACATTATGGTAGCCATTTCTGATTTCCTACCATCTTGTTTTGAAATCCTATTCTTTGTTTTGATTGGTTCTAATCTGTTTTCTATTGTTTTCAATATGTGTGAGGATATGGACAGCTATTTTGAAGAGAACAAAAGACATTATTTTAGCTATTGTTGATTTCCTATTGTTTGGTTTTGAAGGCCCATAATGCTTTCATTCTTCTGTTTTGATTGCTTTCACACTATTTTGTTTTTTTCAAATTTATTGCATGTGAAGGTATGGACAACTATTTTGAATAAAACAAGAGGCATTATGGTAGCCACCATTTCCTGTTGTCTTGTTTTGAACTCCTGTGTTGTTTATATTGTTTTGTTCTGATCTGCTTTGTTCTGTTCTGTTTTGTTTTGTTTTATTCTCTTTAAAATAAAAAAAGAAATCCACCAATAACAAATGTTGGTGACACTGTGAGGAAAAAGGAACACTTCTCCATTGTTGATGAGAGTGCAGACTGGTACAAAAACTGTGGATATCAGTGTAAAGATGCCTCAAAAAACTAGGATTAAAGGTTCCATTTGACCCAGCTATTCCCCTACTAGATATTTTCCAAGAAGAATTGAGAACATATCACAATAATATGTGTGTACCCTCTTTATTGCTGCACAGTTTGTAATAGCCAGATCTTGGAAACAACACAAATGCCCATCAACTGCAGAATGGATAATAAAGATGTTGTGTTTTTATACAATCAAATATTACTCAGCTATAAACATGGATAAACTTGAGGCTTCTACAGGTAAATTAATACAACTAGAGGCCACACTCATAAGTGAAATAAATCAGACCCATATGTGTAAATGTCATATTGACTCTCTAGTGTAAAAAAAAGAGTAAATAAGATCCAAAAATGTACAGTAGATATGTGAAAATGAAAAGAAAAAAAGTGCTCAAAAGAACAATGGGATAGAGGAAAGGGAAAAAGAAAAAGGAATATATATATATATATATATTTGCATATATGAGCATATATATGTATGGGTGAGTGTACATAAATATATACAAGATATATAACTATACTACTAATCTCTATTCATCAGAAAGAATAGTTGTGTTTTCCTTGTCTGACTGATTATTTTTATGCCTAAATCTTGAAATCTGAACAACTACTCTCAAGATAACAATATGCAATATATTAGTATTACTTTCCTTTTTTAGATTTTGTCATTCTTAACTGCTTGTTTATTTGTTTGTTTGTTTAAAATTTTTAAAAATCTTTTTAAATTTTCTGTTCTGATCTTTATAATTCCCTCCCTTGTATGGGCTTTGGACTTCTCTTTTTATTAAACATTAAGTTACAGCATTAGGTTATTTGTACTTGCTCTGTTCTCCTGATGTAAGAATTCACTGCTATAAATTTATCCCTTAGGACTGCTTTCATTGCATCCCATAGGTTCTGGTAAATTGCATTTGCATTTTCATTTGCTTGTAGGTATTGTTTAATTTCTTTGTTAATTTTGTCTGTGACTCATTGGTTGTTCTGAAGAGCATTATTTAATTTCCATGAGTTTATGGAGTTTTTGAGATTTCTTAATAAAGCACTATGGTCAGATAATACCCATGTGATAATTTTAATTCCTTTGCATTTATTAAGCATATTCTATGAGCTAGAATATGGTCTATTTTAGAGAATGTCCCATGTGCAATTGATAACAATATGTATTCTCATGCTGTTGGCTGGAACTCTGTAAACATAGCTAATAAGTTACTTTGTTCACATATTTGGTTCGGTTCTGTTATTTCTTTGCTGATTTTTTTCTAACTGATCTATCTCTTTGACAATGTGGTGCTAAGGTCCCCTATTACAATTTTGTTATTGCTCATTTGATTTTTCATGTCTATTAATATTTGTCTTATATAGTTGGGTAATCCCATATTTGGTAGATACATATTTAAGTTTGTTATCTCTTCCAATTGAATTTTTGCCATCACAAGTATGTAGTGACCTTCTTTATCTCTTTTGACCATTCTTTGTTTGATGTTCACATTGTCTACAAATAGAATAGCTACCCCTGCTTTTATCTGATGTTCTTGTTGCATGGAGTAGTTTTCCAGTCTATCAATTTCTTTTTGAATTAATTGTGTTTCTTGTATAGAGCATATTATTAGATCTTGTATCTTATCCATTTCACCAGTCGCTTTTTATTGGTAAATTGAGGTCATTTACATTGATGCTAATAACTATTATGTATTGGTTTGTCTTTGTCATGTTATTTTCCTTCTATTAGCTCCCTACTTTTCCTCTCTGGTTAACTGCTTAGCCTGCTTGATGGTTTCTTTCTGCTGTTGTTTTTCAAATTGTGGTCATTTTTGTCTCTATCTAGAATATCTTTCAGTACCCTTTGTAGTTTTGATTTGGTGGTCATGAATTTCTTCTGTTATTCTTTTTCATAGAAGTATCATGTTTCTTCATTAGTTTTGAAAGATAGTTTTGCAGGGTACCTCAATCTGCATTGTAATTTGTTTTCTTTGAGGACTTGAAATATTTCACTACAAGCTCTTCTTGACTTGAGGGTGTGTTGCAATATCTGTCATGATTATGATGGGTTTTCCTTTAGAGGTGATCTGTTTCTTTCCCCTAACAGTCTTTAATATTCTGTTTTTATTACAAATTTCTAGTATCTTTATTATTATATGTCAGAGTGTAGATAAATTTTGGTTATGGTTAATCGGATTTCTAAATGCCTCACTTATCTGTCTTATTCTTTTTCCATGCTTGGAAATTTTTGTTATTACTTCAAATACTTTTTTATGTGATTTGTGTTGACTACTTTTTCATTGACACTAACTATTCTTTTATTATTTTTTTGTATCACCCTGCAGCTGTTATTTCCTGACCTTTTGTTATTTTCAGGAGATCTTTCCTTTCGTGATCACTAGCTGAGATCCTGTCTTCAAGGTCTGAAAGTCTATCTTAGGTTCGTTCAAGCAGTTTTGTCAGATTTTAATGGAAGTTTTAATTTCCTGCATATGTGCCTACACCTATGTCTTTAAGATTTCTATATATTTTCTCTTCCAGTACATTTAGTGTTTCTGTTTTAGTATATTTAATATTTAGATCTTTCATCTATTTCGACTTTAGATTGTTGCACCGTGATAGATATGGGTCTAGTTTTAGTCTTCAGCATGCAGGATGCCAGTTCATCTACCATCATTTATTAAGTAAACTGTCTTACTTCCAGTGAACATTTTTGGCTCCTTTGTCAAAGATACGGTGGCTGAGTGTGTTTGGGGTTCCACCTGCATTGGCCATTCTGTTCCATTTATCTTCAGGCTTGTTTTGTTTTGTTTTGTTTTGCCAATATAATGCTCATTTCATCATAGAGGCTTTGTAGCTTAATTTCAGGTCTGGGATTGTGATGCCCCCTGACTTTCCTTTGTTGCCCAGAATTGCTTTTGTATTCCAGGTTTTTCTGGTTTCAGATGAATTTTAGGAATGTTTTCTGTAGATCCGTGAGGCATGCTAATGGTATTTTGATTGAGATTGCATTAAATCTGTATAGTTTTGGGAGTATGGTCATTTTCACTATCTTCGTTATTCCTATCCAAGAGCCAGGATTATCTCTCCATTTTATGATATCCTTTTCAATCTGAGGGTACTGGAATTTACACTAAACAGATATTTTATATCCTATGTTAGATTGATTCCTAAGTATTTCACTTTTTTTAGATGCTTTTGTGAAGGATGTGCTTACCCTAATTTCTATTTCTGTGAGTTTGCTGCTTGTTACTGAATTTTTAGTGTTGACTTTCTATCTGCTACACTACTGAATTTGGATATTAAGTCTATGAATTTTTTAGTGAAGTTTTTGGGATCTTCTATGTAGAATATCATGTCATCTGCAAATAAGGATAGTTTAACAGCTTCGTTTCCTATTTTTATTCCTTTTATTTTTTTTCTTGTCTAATTGCTCTGGTTAATTATTCCAGAACTATGTTGAATAGGAATGACAATAATGAATGCCCTTGTCTTTTTCATGGTTTTAGAGTGAAGGCTTTCAGTTTTTGATCATTTGACATGATGTTAGTTACTGATTTGTCATAGATGGCTTTTATCAGATTGAGATAAAAACCATCTATTCCATTTTCTGTAGTCTTCATCATGAATGGATGTTGGACTTTGTCAAATGCTTTTTCTGTAACTATTAAGATGATCACATGATATTTGTCTTTGGTTCTGTTAATATGGTATATTACATTTATTGACTTGAATATGATGAACCATTCTTGCATCATGGACTGAATCCTACTTGGTCATGATTTAGAATCTTCTTGATGATTTGCTACACTTTGTTTGCTGGTATCTTATTAAGAATTTTTGCATCAACACTCATTAAGAAGGTGGACCTGTAGTTTGCTTTTTTGATTGTATCTTCTGTGGGTTTGCAATCAGGGTAACACTTGTTTTCAGGAATGATTTTGTAAGTACTGCTTCCTTTTCAATTTCTTTAGTTTTTCAGCATTAGTGGCATTACTTCTCTAAATTTCTTCTGGAATTCAATGGTGAATCCGTCAGGGTCTGAATTTTCCTTTGTTAGTAAATTTTTAATTACATTTTCAATTTCATTTGTTGATACCAGGTTATTTTAGAACTTTTATATCTTCTTGATTTAGTTTTTGCAATTTGATTGTGTCTAGGAATCTGTCCATTTCTTCTGTGTTTTTCATCTTACCAGAATATAAATTCTCATAGGAGGTATTGATGATCTCCTGGATTTCTGTAGGCTCCATTGTAATCCCCCTTTCATTCCTAATTGCTTGATTTTTTTCTTTCTTTTTTGATAAGGTTAGCTAATGGTTTATAAATTTTATTTATTCTCTCAAAGAATCAACTTTTCAATTCACTGATTCTTTGTATAGTTTTCTTAGTCTCTATTGCAGTAATTTCTGCTCTTATCTTTATAATTTCCTCCCTCATACAATCTTTTGATTTGTTCCTCCTTTTCTAGAATTTTGAGGTTCAACATTAAACTATTCATTTGAGCATGTTCTGTTTTACTGATCTGTGAGTTCATTGCTATAAGGACTGCTTTCATTGTGTCCCATAAGATTCGGCATGCTCTATCAGCATTATTGTTGAATTGTATATACTGTTTAATTTCAGCTTTGATTTCCTCTGTGACCCATTGATTGTTCAGAAAGGTGATAATTTCCCCATGTGTTTATGTCATTTTTGTGATTTCACTTGTCACTGATTTCCAGTGTCACTACACTATGGTCAGATATTATGTATGGGATGATTTCAATTATTATACATTTACTTAAACATGTTTTCTCAGTTCATATAGTCTATTCTGGTGAACATCTCATGAGTAGCTGAGAAGAATACACATTCTGATGTTTTGGGGTGGAACACTCTGTAGATATCTACAAGTCCATTTGTTCATAGGCTTAGTTTAATTCTATTATTTCTTTGTTGATTTTTTGCTCTACTTGATCTATTTGTGAGCATGGAGTATTATGATTCCCCCACTACATTGTACTTATTTGGTTTTTCATATCTATTAGTATTTGTTTTATATACTTGGGTGAACTTATGTTTGGTGCATAAATATTTATGAATGTTATCACTTCTTGAAATTTTTCCTTAGCAAGTATTTAGTGAGCTTCTTTATTTATTTGATTAGTTTTGGCTTGAAGTCTGCAATGTCTGCAAATAGAATAGCTACCCCTGATTTTTTTCTGGGTTCCTATGGTATACAGAAATGTTTTCCAGCCTTTGACTTTTAGTCTATCAATTTATTTATGGGTTAAATGTGTTTCTTGAATGGAGTATATTGTTGGATCTTACTTCTTGAACCATTCTATCAGTATGTTTCTTTTGATTGGTGAGTTGAGACCATTTATGTGATGGCTGTAAACAAAATGTATTTACTTTTCTTTTTACTATTGTTTTTCTGTTGTTTGTGCCACAGGTTTCTCCTATGTTTAATTGCTTGTCATATCTGGCAGCTTCTTTCTATTGGTGTTCATGTGTTTGTGGTCTTCATTATCTCTTTCTAATACATCCTTCAGAGCATTCTGTAGAGCTGGTCTGGTGGTCATAAATTTCTTCAATTGTTCATCATGGAAGTACCTTATGGCTTAATCAATTTTGAAAGATAGTTTTGTGGGATATATCAATCTGGGTTGAAGATTGTTTCCCTTTAGGGCTTGAAATATCTCACTTCAAGTTCTCATTGATTTGAGGGTTTGTGTTGAGAAGCCTGCTGTGATTCTGATAGACATTTCTTTATGGATCATACACTATTTTTCTCAAGCTGCTTTTAATATTTTGTTCTTGTGGTGAATTTCGGGAATCTTGATTACTATATGCCTTGATATAGTTTATTTTGGTCATGGTTATTTGGAGTTCTATATGCTTCATTTATTTGTATGTCAAATTCTTTATGTGTGTTTGGGAAGTTTTCTGCCGTAGTTTCTACAAAGAGGTTTTCAATACTTTTTTATTTATTTAAAGAGAAACAAAAGCATGTAAAGGGTAAAGATAATACAGAATTTCAAAAAAAAGATAATAAGAAATGACTAGTTAATAAATTACATATTATCCTCTTAGAAATAGTCATTCAAGTTACAAAATTAAAGCATACAAAGTAGACATTCAAACAGTGAGACTGTAAACAGCTACGTGTGCATGAGTCTCTACATGTATTTCTATCCTTTCTATATTAGAGGGAAAAACAAAACATAGCAAGACAAAACAAAACAAATTCCTATAAAAACATGAGACCAAAAAGTCGTATAAAACCACAGTACAAGGTGATCTACAGTGCTTACTATGTTGTCTCTAATTATCTTCAATAGAATTGCCTATATCACCAGGCGTAATTGAATATAGCAGTATAATTGAATATAGCAGTACATAACAATATTAGTAAAAATAAAACATTGTAGACAGGATAAAACTTCAAAGGCAGGTAATAATCAAACCATAGTGAATATTCTAGTGAATCTTGTCATCTTTAGTACAGTTGCCTATACTCTCAGACTTGATACTATCAATCATAACAGCTTTGAATAAAATCTATCAATACAAAACAGTGATCTAACAAACCAGATTTAATTATGATCAGTCATGGTAAAACAGTGTAACTTTTACAGAGCTTTAGATTAAGTTAATAGGAAATTAAGGATGATTACCATAATATATCCTATTACTTTTGGGGTAACTGTCTGTGCCCTCAAATCTAGTACAGGTAGAACGACTGGAACAGAATATAATACATCTAAGCAGAGTACTGTGAGAAATGTGGGTTTTAAATCCTGGTGCACTATTAACAATATAGTATATCAAGGCCATCTATGTTAGAGATTCTAGCCATCCTCCTCTGCTTCATTTCTGCTATGCTATTTTTCTGTCTTTTGTCTACTTTTCTCCTTCATTCTACTGCCTGCTCCACTCATTGAGGCCTTTCTGCCACTGTTCCTAAAATCCTGGGTTTTTTCCCTCTCTCTAGAATGTCCTTCAGTATTTTCTATAGGGTTGGATTGGTGATCACAAACTCCCCCAGTTCCTCTGTGTCATGAAAGCATCTTGTTTCTCCATTAATTTCTAGTGACAGCTTTGCAGGGTACATCAATCTGGGCTGCAGGTTATTTTCTTTCAGGGCTTAGAATACTTCACTCCAAGCTCTTTTTGATCTGATGGTCTGTGTCAAGAAGTCAGCCATGATCCTGATGGGTTTACCTTTATAGGTAATCTGTTTCTTTCACCTGATGTTTTTAGTATTGTTTTTATATTGAATTTATGGTACCTTGATGATTATATGTCTGGGTGTAGATCTGTTTTGGTTGTAGGTGGCTGGAGTTCTGTATGCCTCACATAACTGAATGTCATTTTCTTTTCCCATGCTTGGGAAGTTTTCCTTAATTATTTCTGTGAATAGCCTTTGTAATTCACTTGTTTATATTCCTGCTTCTTTGTTCACATTTCTTATTCCTAAATTATACATTCTCTTGTCATCTTCTATCCTTTGTATTGTTACTGCCTGTTTCCTTGTTATTTTTAAGAGCTCTTTCCTTTCATGATCACACATTACAAACTTGTCTTCAAGTTTTGATAGTTTATCCTTAGTTTCTTTTAAGCAGTTTTGCCAGCTTTCAATGGAGTTTTTAATTTCCTGGTAGTCTCTTTGAATCTGCTTCATGTATTCTATATTTTCTTTGTATTCTTTATCAAATATTTCTCTCCTTTTTTTGTGTTCCTCCCTTCTTCCATCTATGTCTTCCTGAGAGATGCTTAGCATTTCTTTTATTACTCTACTCATATCTTGCTTTACCTGATTTAATATTTCAGTTTTGAGCTTGTCTAGGTCTTGAAGATATCTCTTAATGTCTATTGAAACCATGTTTGATGTTGCATGTTTGCTGCCCTCAGTCTCCCTTGTTTTTCCCTCTCCTGGGTCAGTGCTCTCAGGGTCCTGGGCTGGGGGCCTCCTCTTGCCTTCTCTCTTCTGTCATAGTCCCATCTTCCCCCACACAGGTGTGTAGTGCAGGTTCCAACCCCTTTTCCTGTTGGCCACAGTTCCTCGGAAGCATGCTGGTGAGGACCCTCTCCTGCCTGCTCTTGTTACTGAGGTGTAAGCAGCAGCTATGTATGCCGGCCCCTCCCCAGTGGGCCAGCCAAACTTGAGGATCCTTCACCAGGTTAGTGCATGCTAGGCACAGGGAATCAATTTGGGATGGCTCATTTGGCCCTGGCCAATAGTGTGACCCAGTCCAAGCAAATCCCATGAGTCTGCTCTGGGGAGGGAGCAACCAACGGATGTCACTGTTGCTCCCAGTTCAGGCTCCTCCTGTCCGATTCCAACATGCTACCCATTTGGTCATGCCCTTCCCATGGGGGGTGGTGTCATTCCCAGCACTGACCATGGATTAATGAAGGTCCTTCACCAGCTCTGCTCTCTGTTGGGCTCACCAACCCCTGACTTCAGCACTGCTGTGGCTACTCTGAGTAGCAGCACAAATGAGTTTGGGCGGCTCTGCTGGCAGGAGTGGATTCAAGCTGGTGCAAATTCAGGCCGGCACAAACTTGGCAGGTCTCAGCGAAAATGCTGTGCCCCATAATTTTTAGCTGTTCCAGTTGTAGTCCCAACATGTTTGATGAGCTTTTTTACATTTTAATATCTTCCTGTGTCCAGAAGATCCATCTCCCTCTGTCTGGATCTCTCCAGGATGTTTTATTCTGGCATATGAGTTGTTTCTCCTGGGAGGCTTTGTATTTTGTTGCTCACTGATTGGCCATCTTGACTTCTTCTCAACAGCTTTTTGACTGTCTCCAGTTTTTTCACCAAGTTCAGTCAGTCTTGTGTTGTTGTTCTTTGTTTCATCCTACAACTGTTGGATAGATTTTTCATGACCTCATGCAATTTTTAAGATACTTTTCTTTTCCTAGTCACTAGTCACATTTCTGTCTTCTATATCTGATATTCTATCCTTGAGTTCATTTAATCTGCTGTATATACTTTTGATGGAATTCCTAATCTCCTGCACTTTTGTTTGGATCTGCTTCATTGTATTTCTTGTCTATATTTGATATTCATGATTTCCATCATTTTCCTGAGTTCCTCTATTTGCTTACCTGTATCTGCTTCAATGCCTTTTATTTTATTTCTTTTTTGTACCTCAGACAATATTTTTTCCTATGGCTTCTTCCATTTGTATTTTCACTTCTGCTACTATCATTTGAGAGAGTTCTATTTTGTGGCTTCCAATTTCCTCTATCTCTTTGTGTTCTGCACTGTCCTGGGTGGGCTGGGCATTTGGGATTGCATTTTGATTCTTTGTCTTGTCATTTTCTATTTTCTATTTTATTTTCTGTGTCAATGCTTGTACATTTAGGTTAGATAGCTTATCACTGGTGTCATGGCTTTCTTAAGAACTGTCTGTTCCTCCAGGTTTCTTCTAGATGTATGTGATTCTTGATCTTTATGTCAGTCCCTAGAATCTACCTTCCCAACATATGAAGACTGATAAATTGTTATCTATTTGATTTAGGGCCCATCACATTGGTACTGGAGTATGCTGATGGTTATGAACCCTTAAAATCACAGTGTTATCACTCCTCTCACCAGCAGCACTGTTCCAGGTTGACAGAGAATGGAGGAGCTTAACTCTCACTACTCTTGCCAGCTGCAGCATACTGGGGCATAGAGGAAGTGAGGAAAGCAAATTCAGAATTGTCTCACCAGCCACATGCCCAGGGCAATGGAGGAAGAAGCACAAACTCATGTTCTTCTCACCTGCATCATGATCCCAGGACAATGGAGTGCCTGTTGTTTTTATAAATAAATGGAAACTTGACTGAGTATGTAAGTTAGATGCTATACATTCTTTTGGTACTCCATACACATTAGTCCCTTTTCTCCCAGGATTGAATGCTAGAAAGATGTCTAAATTTCTTCTAAATCCTAACTTCTTGGCCTCTTTTAGGTGTTCAGCTTCTGCCCAAGTGTACTTAAGTATTCTCTCTCTCTCTCTCTCTCTCTCTCTCTTTCTCTCTCTCTCTCAACTCTGTCACTTTCTCTCTCCCTCTTTTTCTCTAATTATATATATATAATATATATAAAATTAAATATATATATATTATATATATATGTATATAATATATATATATATATTTATAATTAAAGCATACTATCTTTCCAACATGCTCATTTAGTTTAGTTTTGTCTTTTTCCATTTCTGGAGAATCTTACTGAATTACTATTCAAAACATGTCTTCTCTTCTATTTATTGTCTTCTCTATATTTTTTTTTTGTACTGGGGATTGAATTTATGACCTCACACTTGCCAGGCAGGTGCTTATGCCACTGAGCTAAACTCTCTGCCCCTTGGCTTCTCTATTTTAAGGATACATTTTCTTGTTATAAATCCTTTGCTACTATATAAAACACCTCTTCTCTAATTATTCTAACTTTATCATTTTATTCACATTCATTAGAACTATCCCAAGCCATTCCTTCATGCTAGTGATTTTATTTTAACCTTTGTCAATTCTGTCACTTGCTGTTAGAAGTGTGTTTTTTATCTGCAGTGGAACTATGTTGTCTCAATAATCATTTCTTACCTCTAATTCATATTCCATTATCAAAATACATCAAGGCCCTCATTTTATCAAATCCATAATCTTCTTAGGATTTTCTAGAACATAAAGCAAACTTACATTCTTACTTTCTTCATATTATGTTCAATTTCTTTAGAATTCAATGTTCTTATTTACACCATTTTGGTTATTTTATAATGGCATAGTTATTCTTGTCATTTTTTTCTCCTACATATCCAAAATTCAGCATGGAAATTTCCTGAAACCTATCCCAGCATATCTAGGACTCAGAGAGTTTTACCCACTGTAGGATACAACTAGGAGAGTGGGCATTTGTAATAATCACTTTTTATAGGATGTGGAGGAGTTGAATGCAGTACTAGATGACAGATAAGCACTCAGCTCTTGAGACTATCTGTACAAGAATGACTGACATATATGTCTATTACATATTAATTGTTTTCCATATATATACCTACCTTGTAATGAAAGTGCTTTCAAATCCTCACTTAACCCCTTTTTCTGATGGTTTCTGATAGTTTTTTAAGACAGGGTCTCCAGGCTGGACTCAAACTCACTGTATAACATAGATTGGTCTTAAATTCATGACAATCCTCCTGTCTCAGCCTCCCAAGTTCTGAGATTAGAAGTGTACTCCACCATACCTGGATTCTGATGGTTTCTGTCCATACTTTGTAATGAATAAACATGCTTGCATAACTGCATTGAATTGAATTGGAGATCAGGTAATAGCAACTCATTCTGATTTGGAATATTTTTCAGAGAAAACAATGGTCAAGAAGCATGTAGAAAACAAAATATTCTAACAAACCTCATCATCTCCCTTAAAGGTATATAAAGTGATCATGTAAACATATTGTGGTTCTTGGTAATGTCTCTCTAAAGTCCATGGTATATCTGATATACATTTTGTATACTATAGCATATTGCCTTGTATCCTTACACTAAATCTCCACTGCTAAGAACAAGTACATTAGACATAATTTCCTGAGTTCCAATATCAATTGAACAGTTTATTCCCTGGTACTCCACAAAAAATAAATGTGGGCTGGGATATAGCTCAGTGGCACAGTGCCTGCCTGGCAAGCATGCGGTCATGAGTTCAATCTCTGGTTTTTTTAAAAAAAAAAAACCTACAAAAAAGATAAATGCTAAATCTTGGGTCTCTTGGATACAATCTGATATTAATTATACTTCATTGCACTAATATGGAGATTCAATGCCTGGCATATAATAAGCATTCAATATATTTTCATAACTATTTTTTCAAATTCAGGTGGCTAACAAAATATCATAAACTGGGTGGCTCACATAACAAATATTTTTTCTCACAGCTTTAGAGGTGAGGGTTCTAAGATCAATCATCCAATAGATTTGTTGTCTAGTTAGAGATTGATTCCAGGTTTACTTTACTGTCTCCTCACAAAGTGAGAGAAGGGAGTTTTGGTCTCTTATTTTTCTTACAAGCACACTAATCTTATCATGGGCCCCCCCACCCCATAATCTCATAGAAACCTTGCATCAAAACCTACAGATACCATGTCCTTGGAGATTCAAACTTCAACATAGGAATTTGGAGAAGATACTAATATTCACCCCATTGTAATTCATAGTATACAGGTTGAGGTTTCATGAAGGCACTGAAGACAGGAACCTTGGACTTTTCCCTCTGTTATGGCACCTTGTAATTAGACACCTTTCAGGAAAATGTGACCCGTAAGCCAAATATGTTATTAGAACATAGTAAACCAAGAAAAAGAAAGGAATTTCAGATAGAGCCGACAGTTTCCATTCATCACTTATTCATTTATTCAACAAACACATATTCTATGTCAGGTCCTACCATAGGCCAATTAAGCAGTAAGCAAAGAAAATCAAATGTTATTACCACTGGTGGAGACAAACAATAAATCAATGAATGTGCACTATAATGGGAGACACTGGGAAGCATTAGGAAGAAAATATAAAGCAAAATAAAGGGATAATAGGATAATGGGAGGGATATATAGTCTAGTTACAGATAACCTCTCTGAGGGGGTATAGTTTGAGCAAAGATCACATGAAGAATAAGTGAGGAAAGTTGTGAGGCAAGAAGTAACATTGGGGAGGTCAGAATTTCAGGAAACCACAGCAGCTCTTGATTTCTGCTTTTTGAAAGACAAAACTAGCAGAGGGCAGGTCTCACCTGTGCTACTCTATTTGACTCGTATCTTGTGCATCAAAAACCATTAAAAGGGGTTTTAAGAAAAATAATAACTTGTGCTTTAGATTACTCTAAAAACAGTGTGCATGACAGGTCTGAAATACAGCTGATGGAGTGAAAGAAATGGGAGTCCACCAACAGGCTGGGGAGGACAAGAAAATATTCAAAAGGGCTTTAGTGGTAGAACTAAAATCCCTGGTTAGGATGGGCAGATGAATTCACTCAGAACACCTGGATCCTAGCTCTGAGAACCAATGTTTAGGGCTGGGATTTGGCCATTTCCAGGGAAGGAAATGGGGGTGAGGATATAGGTCAGGAGTTTGTTCTAGGTGTGACTGATGGGAGGAAAACAACACAAGTACCAAGCAGTAATAACTGTTCTGTAAGATTTCAAGAAAAATTTAATTCTAAACCTTCCCAGAAGACAAATCACAAGTAATAATATACAACTGCTCTCTAGTCCTGTCCAGGACTAGAGGTGTCTATCTATAAAGACTATTATTTGATTTTTTGTTTCCATAGTATGGGCAAAGAAGAAGTGAAGAAAATCAGAAAATGAAAAAAAAAATCCTTCAGGACCCTTTAAAAGTACATCCCTTAACTGTCATCTAATCTTAAATGAACATGACAGTGAAGAAAATCAGAAAATGAAAAAAAAAATCCTTCAGGACCCTTTAAAAGTACATCCCTTAACTGTCATCTAATCTTAAATGAACATGACATCATCTTGCATATCTACCATGACTTCATGGTAGGTTTCATCCTTTCTCAAAAGATTCTCTACATTTCTTTCTGGCAACACAGTAGTTGGGAAGAATATGGGCTTTGGCCACAGTAGATTCTAATCCTGGCTCCACCATAGGTAGGTTAAATGACCATAAAGCCAAGCCATTTTCCCCTATATCTTTGCTTTCTCATGCAAAAAATACAAAATGGTTTTGAGAGTTAATTCAGATCATTTATGTTCCAGTGCCTGGTTCAGAGTCTGGCACACAGCATGTGTTTTATGAATATTTGTTCAATTTAGCTTGAGTGTAGGCTCCATATGGGATAAGAATGGGGAGGGAAAAAAAGAAGAATCACCAAAAAATGCAAATGTTAAACTAGTATCAATGGAGAGTCATTTAAAGATTTTTAAGAAAGGAAATAGGCCCTGCAAGCGGGAACTTAGCGGAAGTCTGCATCAGGGGTAAGCTGCCTGGAACCACCACCGAGGGCCCACCCTGCCACTGGGAACTTAGTGGAAGCCTGCATCAGGGGTTAGCTGCCCAGAAACTCCACCGTGGGCCTGCCCTGCCACCAGGAACTTAGCGGAACCCTGCATCAGGGGTAAGCTGCCCGGAACCACCACCGAGGGCCCTCCCTGCCACCAGGAACTCAGCAGAAGCCTGCATCAGGGGTAGGCTGTCTGGAACCTCCCCTGTGGGCCCGCCCTGCCACCGGGAACTTAGAAGAAGCCTGCATCAGGCATAGGCTGCCTGGAACCTCCACCTTGGGCCCGCCCTCCCACCTGGAACATCAGAAGATCTCAGCGGGATTCAGTTAGTGTGAAAAAATTTGGAATTTTGCTCCCAGGTGGTGAACTTTGGACTACACCGGATTGACTGTATCAGTGTGGTGAGTATACCCCTAAAATAGAGGTGTACAGGGGATAAATAGGGCCAGTAGTAAAACCCCCTACAACTAACCATATGACCTTGTTGTGTCTGAAAATAGTGTGTGTGATCCCCTCCTACACATAGAAAACACTAGGCAGAGTGAAAATGACAAAATGAAAAAGCAAAATGCAGTCTCAAACATATAGTTCACCAGAAGCAAGCATAGGAGACATTGAAATAGAGGACCCCAAAAGTAACACACTGGGAATCTCTGAAAAGATAGCGAGTGAAATAAAAAAACAACTGCATCAGGCTATAGTGGAAATCAAATTAGAAGTAGTCTCCCATGTAAAGATAGAAATAACAACTTTAGTAAAGGAATGCAGCTAAAGAAGAACTAGAGAAAAAAGTATATGAGCATGGGAAACTGATTGAAACTTTGAATGAACAATATAGAAAACAAGCAGAATTCATGAAACAAACTCAAAGAGACATACAAGAAACAAAAAACTCTATTGAAAGTGTGCAAAACTGCCTAAAGGAAGCTGAGGATAGGATTTTGGACCTTGAGGACAGGATCACAGTTAGCGATCAGGAAATGATAGAACTTTTAAAAATAACAAAGCAGCATGAAATGACAATCCAGAAGCTTCATGATGATGCCAAGACCAACAATATAAGAATAATGGGCATTAGTGAAGATACAGGAGTCCAGGCAAATGACATACGTAAAGTATTTACTGAAATAATAGCAGAAAATTTCCCAAACATGGGGAAAGAATCTGATATGCAACTAAGTGAGGCATATAGAACACCAAACAGTCACAATCAACATAAATCCACACCCAGACACATAATAATTAGGATCTCAGACATACAGCATAAAAACAGAATATTAAAAGCTGTCAGAGAAAAGACACAACTCACCTATCAAGGAAAGCCCATTAGAATCATGGCAGACTTTTCAGCACAAACCCTCAAGTCAAGAAGAGCTTGGAGTGAGGTATTTCAAGCCCTGAAAGAAAACAACCTTCAACCCAGACTGATGTACCCAGCAAAACTT